>JAVQIZ010063988.1:2500-13173 GCA_036023535.2 Galaxias brevipinnis
CACACACACACACACACACACACACACACACACACACACACACAGTCAGTCTCAGCGCAGGATAAATGTATTGGAGCCACACGCCCACATAGAGACACCCACGCCTACCCCTTGCCATACCCGAGGGGACAATCCGTAAAGGAGAGTGCACTTTCTCTCTCCATCCTTCACTTTCTGCCCTCCTCCACTTTAGGTCTCGCTCTCCTCTTGTGTCTAAGGGAGTGTCTTTGTATTTCCCCTCTCCATCTTTGGAATCTCTCTCTCTCTCTCTCTCTCCATCTCTCTCTCTCTCTCTCTCTCTCTCTCTCCATCTCTCTCTCTGTCTCTGTCTCTATCTCTCTCTCTCTCCTAGTTATTCTTGACTCATGCCTTTCTTTTTCTCATCCGTCTCTCCTCTCCAGCACTTTATTTACTCAACTCTTCCTTTGTTTGCATACCGTCTTCAACTGCTTATTTTTCTCTTTCACTTCTGCGTCTCATCGTCTCCTACTTTTTATTTCTACTTATGATTATATACTTATACTTATTTCCTCACTTTCTTTACCTTTTTTGTGTGATTTTCTCACCTCATTCCTCAGTCTCTCCTGTCGCTCCTCCTGTCCTTCCGGCTAGCGAGGTGGAGAGCTGCGTTAGAAATATTGCTATGGATTTTCAGTCAGTGGGTGTGTGTGTGTGCAGCCTGGCTAAATGGATCAAACCAAGCCTTCATTAGAGGGGTGAGGGATGTGGCCCCAGGGACTAATGGTTTCTTATAAATGGAACGGCCTGGCTCCACAGTTTAACGGAAATGCTGCAGGGTTCCCCCCGCCCCCTTACCCCCAACCTTAGAGACTGACGTAGGCAGTCTTAATTATACACACACACACACACCAACCAGGCTATAAAACACATTCATCACTTTAGCTTATATAAGTTTAACCAGGTTGTGATAGACTGTTAAGCTATAACATAATTTAATTGACTCTATCTGACAGTTCAACTCTTTGAAAACAAATGTATTTGATGTGGGAAAATATATTGTCCATTAGCCTTGTTGGAAAAGAACACAGTGTTTAACGTTGTGCTGTGCTATTCGCTAACCGTTGCCAGGCCGAGCTAGCGTCCACGGCCGGAGAGTTTGAGAGCTACAAGGTCCGCGTGCACAACGTCCTGAAGCAGCAGAAGACCAAGAGCAGCGCTCAGAGCGATGGAGAGCCCAGCAGAGTGGAGAGGTACGCTGAGACACACACCCACCTCTGACAAGGGGATTGATAGGGGGCCTGGTTTTAGAAGGAGGGGCTGTTCATGTGTCGGCCGATGATGGTGTGTGTGTGTGTCTGTGTGTGTGTGTGTGTGTGTGTGTGTGTGTGTGTGTGTGTGTACAGTGCGTGCAGTGCGTGGCTGTGTGGTGGTTTGTCCTCCCAGGGCGAGGTTGCCAGGTTTAAAAAAACATTTGAAAACCACAGTCCAAGATAACTGCCGGTTTCCACATCCGTCTAATCTGAAACCGGATAATGTAATGTAATGTAACGTGGCCGTGTGTATATGTTACAAAAGCATATGATCACTAATCAACATTCTCCAAATCGCTCTGAAGCTGTAATGAATCTGCACATGACCCAATGTAACTGTGTGTGTGCGTGTGCGTGGAGCAGGGAACAGATGTCGGGGCTGGTGGAGCAGCTGAAGGCCAAGCTGGAGGACACCCAGCAGAGCCTCCAGAGCAGCCTGGCCGAGCTGCAGCAGCTCCAGGGCCAACACGACACTCTGCTGGAGAGGCACAACAAGATGCTCCAGGAGACCGTCTCCAAGGAGGCCGAGCTCCGCGAGAGGTAGCTGGACCTGTGTGTGTGTGTGTGTGTGTGTGTGTGTGTGTGTGTGTGTGTGTGGGTTGAAGTGTGTGCGTGTGTGGGGGTTGAAGTGTGTGCGTGTGTGTGGGTTTAAATGTGTGTATGTGTGTGTGTGTGGCTCTTACCAAAGGGCCTGTGCTTTACAAGAG
This sequence comes from Galaxias brevipinnis, assembly GCA_036023535.2. NCBI lineage: Eukaryota > Metazoa > Chordata > Actinopteri > Galaxiiformes > Galaxiidae > Galaxias > Galaxias brevipinnis. The sequence continues at coordinate 4,479 of JAVQIZ010063988.1, forward strand.
GCACCAAGTGTCTGTATGTACGTCCAGTAGTTTAATATCACAACACCATTTGTGTTCGTTCTTTAACGTCTCTGTGTAAAAACGCCTCCTGATCCCAGCTGCCTGTCATATTACACCCTCGTAACCCCAACCCTTTATCTGCTCCTCCCTCCCGTCCCTCTGCTGCACACCCTCCATCTCCTCTACCCTCCCCCCTGCCCTGTCCTCCTCCCGTCCCCCCTCTCCCAGGCTCCTGTCCCTGCAGACGGAGAGCATGGCGCTGCGGGCCGACCACGCCCAGGCGCTGACCCACGTGTCGTCCCAGGCCGAGGCCCAGCGCACCGCCTTCAGGGAGCAGGTACGGGGTCACCAAACCAGTGGAGGGTCGAGTCAGGAGAAGACATGTCATGCCATGTTAAATGATACTAGAGTGTGGCGACAGCAGGTGGTCTTTTTCGGAGAGTCCCCTCTTTGGCGGCGGTTCGTTTCACAAGCCCTCTGATGTCTCCCCCTAGGTGCGCCACCTGCAGGACGAGCACAGGACGACGGTGGAGACCCTGCAGAGTCAGATCAGCCGGCTGGAGAACCAGCTCTTCACCCTCCAGAGCCAGACCAGTAAGACACCAGCACGGAGAGAGGAGGAGGGAAAGGACAGAAAAAGGGGGAAATAAGAGAGGAAAGAAGGGAGGGACTGACGTGACGGCGTAGACGTAGGTCGAGAGGAGAGGTGCGGCTGGAAGAGAGAGCGTGGAGAGAGCGTACCAATGGCGGGGAGCGGCGAAGGAGATTGATAGAGAGATGAAGTGGGGAGAGGTAGACACGGAGAGTTAAGGAGAGATTGGGTGTCGGAGTGTGTTTGGGAGCGGCGCTGGAAACTCATACTTCACCTCCCACACAGCTGCCATCCGGTGTCAGCACGCACACACACACACGCACGCACGCACACATACACTAAGTACACGCTCATGCAGCTGGGCAATCTTGTGTAGCTTTCGAAAAATATTGCCACTATACAAGTTAATGTTGGCTTTATTTTTGCCTGTGTTTTGTCCAGATACTGCAGAACTCCACAGCTGGCTGAGGGTGGAGTGTGCGTGTGTGTGTGGTTGGGTGAGTGTGATATGGGTGTGTGTGTGTGGGGGGTGGGGGTGGGGGGTGTGATATGGGTGTCTGTGTGTAGATGGTGTTGGGTGAGTGTGATATGGTTGTGTGTGTGTTTGTGGGGGGGGGAATCATTTCCTGGTGGCCAGGTGGTAGTGTGAGTGTCTCTGCAGTGTGGTCCCGCCCCTCCGGGTGGCACACTGGCATCTGGAGAGACTGGTCATTAGTGCTGTACCCATGACACACACACACACACACACACATCCATTCATACACAGAGCAATAATTCAACATACAAGACACAAACGCAGTCATATATACACTATATACAATTAGATGCATATGTATCATATACACACACACATACATGCCAACATTGAGACACATTTGCGTTCTTACATTTTCTCCTACATGCTGAGGGTTCTGCTCTTTTTTTTATTTGTCCATCTCTTTTCTTTGCAACACTTTTTAGTTCCTTATCATATCCTGTTGGCCATGTGGCAGTGTGAGGATCATCTATCACTCAAAGCCATGCGGCTATCTCTCCTCGAGTCTATCTGTGTCACATGTTGCCAACCAATCATCTCCAGCATTATAATAAAAAAAATAACCAGGTAAAAATGGCACGTAGGGTGTTGTCAGCCCCGGTCCAGATTGGGGCTACGTCGGAGGGTGTGTGTCCGTCCCACCGAGGCCGGGGGTCACCAGAGTGTCTGGAGGTGTGAAGGATGGACTGTGGTTGGAGCCCACGCCGCGCTCACACCTCCATCCATCACCCAGCGCCAGCCTGGACGGCCCCAGCCCACTCTCTCATTTCAGCCCACTTTCATGTGTGCTGTCTGAAGTCCCTTCACTTTTATTTGATTTTATTTTACCTGCTGTGCCGGTCATTGCGTTCCTCTAGCCCTCTGCTGTGTTCCACTTTGCCTGTGAGCACTGTTTCAAGAGTGTGTGTCTTGATTGGACACCAGCGCCCTCCTGTGGCGATGAGGAAAACTGTTTCAGTCCAACTTGTCATGGCAAAAATGTTGCGTACGGAATTAGGTGTAGTAAAGAAAAAACAGCAATATGGTTGGACTTGACTTCTCTAACTCACTCTCTCGTGCCGCAACGCGGAAGGTTTACATTTAAACCAATGTAAAACAGGTACTACTGTTCTGACCTCTCTCTCTCTCCCTCTCTCTCTCTCTCTCCCCCCCCCTCATCCTCCAGGTTCCCCTCCCGTACAGACCAGCCGTAAGGCCCTGATGGAGCACCGTCGGCCCCAGGACCAAGGGGGTCTCGGTGGACTGAGCCTGGCCCTCAACGAGCTCCAGTCCATGGCCAGGGAGGAGGGGGAGGGGATGGAGACCGCCGAACCAGAGCACCCCTCTCCAGTGCACACGCCCCTGCCCTCGCTGGAGCAGCTGCTCACCTCACCTGACCCCAAGCAAGGTGTGGGTTGGCGTAGTTCACGTGTGTGGTACAAATTTCAAACCTGGTTTTAAAACAAAGATATTAATTATGCTGAATCAGGCATCATTCGTTTTTTTATACCGTTTTTGAAACAGACTCAAATCAGACATTTAAATTTGTTTTGTAATAGTTTTGCTGAATTGTCTATTTTTATGATATTATTATATAATATTATATATTATAAAAGATAATAACAAAGATAATACATTCATAATTTATATATATTTATTTTTTTAAATGAAATGTCTTCTTTATTCAGTCATTTTAAAGCAAGCAGGAGCTTACTCTGTGCGGGTTTGTTTTCCTCCTCCAGAGCCCTTTGTGTGGCAGGTGGAGCCCACCAAGGAGGAGCTGAACCAGAAGCTGAACACAGCCACCCGCAGCATGGAGCACATGAACAGCCTGCTGCACGAAACCGAGGCCACCAACGCCGTCCTCATGGAGCAGGTCACGGTAGGGACACGCGCAAACACTCACACATTACAAACCCATACGGGACTCAGACATGGGAATATGCAAGCGCAACACACACACACACACACACACACATACACAGAAGCTGATATGGTCATACAAATGAATTAAATGCGTACGTATCCTTACACAGATCAGTTAACAGTGAGTTGGATGAGTTAACGAGTTAGTGTGTGTGTGTGTGTGCGTGTGTGTGTGCGTGTGCGCGCATAGCTGTTGAAGAGCGAGGTCCGACGCCTGGAGCGTAACCACGAGAGGGAGAAGAGCGTGGCCAACCTGGAGTACCTGAAGAACGTGCTGCTGCAGTTCATCTTCCTGCATGCGGGCAGCGAGAAGCAGGCTCTGCTACCCGTCATACACACCATGCTCCAGCTCAGCCCCGAGGAGAAGAACAAGCTGGCCGCCATCGCACTTGGTGGGTACACGTGCACACACGCACACGCACACACACACACACACACACACACACACACACAGGCTTTACTGCCTTCATGCACAGACACACACACAGAGGCTCCACTGCCTACATGCGTGCACACACAGGTGCTACTGCCTTTTATGAACACACACGCACAAGCGCTACTGTCTATCATAAGCACACACAAAACACACACAGACAGGCCTTAATGCTTTTCGTGCACGCACACAACACACATGCAAACCCACGTCCAGGTGATAACACTTTATGGGCTGCACCTCAACAAAGATAACAAGCTTGGTTTCACCAGATGTGTGTCACCGTTTGCTTGACTGGCTCCTGTATCTGTGTTAACACGCACGCTGTGGCTGTGCCTGATCTCCAGGTGAGGAGGAGGGCAGGGGCTCCCAAGGGTCGGGCTGGTCCTCCTATCTACACAGCTGGTCAGGCATCAAGTGACCCCGCTGACCACTGGGAACACCTACTGGGAAGACGGTGAATCACACACTGGGAAGACTGGGAAACGCATACTGGGGATATTGTTTTGCTGGGACAGTGGGACGCTCTTTTTCAGACCAGTCACTTGAAATGTATCTAACCAAATCAAAGCATACGAGTTGGCTAGCTTATGTCTGGAAATCCCACATAGTGGTATTTAATACTGGGAGATAACTGGGAGTGCTGGGACTAAAGTTACTGAACCATGTTGTTGGGCATTTTATTTAGTCTTCATAATCAGGTTCCCACTTGGCACTATCATCACATATCTAGTGCTTGATCCACTAGTCTGATCTCTTCATAGGCATCTATCCTGGTCAGACCATCACCCATTTGTCTGTCTTCATTAACCTGAATAGCTCTCACTCCCCTCTACTTGAAACAAAGGTCTGTAGCTATACTGACTCCAAATCCAACGGGCAGCAACTCTTTATGACGTAGCCTTTAACAGACAGCTGTTTACTGTATGGATTTTTGCTGACGCTATGACTGACACGTCACTTTGTGATTTAGCTTGTGGGACACGATGCCTGTGTGACTAACTTGAACCTATATCCTATATCTCACGGGCTGCTTGACAACTTACATATTTCTTAGTCTTCTTCATCAACATAAAAGCAGCACCCGTAAGGAGGTTTTTGTGATGTTGACTGGGCCTACGAGCAGAAAGCAGCAATGTTGTCATGACTGTCTTGTGAGGGAGGAATCAACTATATGTCCGGGGATTTATATTTTGTTAGTTTTTTTCTGTTTATCTGTCTTTGCTTATATTAAGATTAATAGACAAGTATTTTTAAGCATGTCTTGTATGAACATATGAAGGTGTGTAAACATATGAAGGTGTACATGGGTATCGCTAAAGACTTTTTCTTGTCTATGCTATCTGTAAAATATTAATATTTGGCTAGTTTTACATTCTCTTCAAAACCTATCCATTTACATCTATAACTTCAAAGGGACCTGCAATATTATATTTATAATTATCTGTGTACTTGAAAATAGAATGTGTTTAATCTGCCCAACCAAAACATATATTGAATATGAAGTAGTGTTGTGTTTATTTTGGGCCAGTAACAATACCTTTATGTAGAGTACACTTGCTGTACACTGCCAAGGTTTTGGGGAATATATGCAAAATGTAACAAATCATTCCATGGCAGCTGCTTCTGATTGTTTAACAACTGAATGTATTTTACTGACATGATTTGAATTTGAATTGGGCTATTGCAAGTGGATTCAAATGAAAGGAAGAAGCCTTAAGAGATTGTTTTATGAACTACTCTAATCTTAAATTATTCTAACCAACACAGACTCCATTCCTCCGTTTGTAACTGTCTCACTCAAGGCTTTTACCTGCTTTACTCTAGACTTGGGGAAACAAATGGATGTAAGTAATCTAACATGTTTTATATTTTAAGTTGCAAACTGGCAGACTGAGCCACAAAATAAACAAGACAAAGTACTACAATTGCAACTTGATATGTGATGCTGCTATCATACCGCAAAATGAAATTTTTGTCATTTTGTTCAGGACAACGCGCTCACACGCACGCACAGATTTAAAGCATTGCGCGCGACAGATAATCAGTGAGGTACTTTCCTCCTTTACTCATCGGGAAATACTTCCTTTTAAGGGAATCTATGCGAATTCTAATAGCATGACGTAGGCATATGCAAATAGAACATATATTTGGGGAAAGCTTTGGGAGAATGAAAAGAAAAGTTTAATCCGAGAGTACATAGTTAATGTCAAAGACGTATTCATAAAATCACCATTTGTTGTAGTTGGGCTGGGATTCGGATTGCAGCCTATTTTAATATGAGGGAAACCTTGAATCACACACTTGGACTGGACTCTGGAATGTGAATAGACTGCAGCTTGAGGATAACCAGTGCTCTGCTTGGAAAGATTTCCGTAGAAAAGAGCCCGCCATGATGAGATGCGTACGCTCCCTATTCGGGACATCCAGTGCCCAGAAAATAAAAGTACCCCATCACAGGAGACTTGGCAAACAAATTATCCTTCATGTAAACTCATAGTAAATATCGAAATAAAGTACATTCAGAACCTTACTTGCACACGATTTTGAGACTGACTGGATGTGAAGTTCAAGGGGCGGGTCTAGTCCTTAGTCCAGCTAAATTACATTTAAACTCAGTAGCCTACACAGGGAAGGAAAAGGAGGGGAGTCTTCTACGCCATTTCTCTGTGCATTGTAAACATAGCTATAGTCAAGTAACCGGGCAACATCTGGGCGAAAAATCCAGCTGCTACCGACAGATATCGTTTTTTAGGGAGAACTGCAAGATGCTGGCGATAACCGAAATGACCAATGGCAATGGGTAAGCGACAACTGTTTGAGATTGTATGGCTTTTTCCAAGAGTACACTGATTGAGTTTTAAGAGATAACAATGCAGCCTGTTGAGTTGGCTGATGTTGCGATGAATCATTTCCTCCCCGCCTGTCTGCGGAGCATTGTGAAGTGAGTTTAGAAAAGTAACAACGGTTATATTCGTTTACAGTTTTACCAATCCATGCATGCTGGTATAGGCCTAACTATTGCTGCATAAAGCCTCTCCCAGTCTCTCAACAGATTGCTTTTTTCCCCTTTTATTTAATAATTCAATTCGAATGTAAACTAACTTACATTTCCTAGCTTGTTGTTGACCTATTTTCTCTTTTAAAACAAACAAAAATAATACTTTTGAACACATGCTGCAGACATCCGTCACATGTACCATGTCAACGTCTTTTGCAAATAAGCATTTTGAGGTCAATGTATTAAAATCTCAATTTTAAACCAACATAATCTTCGCCTATTGGTTATACATAGGTCTATATATTATAGGCACAGTTTATTTGATAGCATGCTCTGTAGTCTGTCAACAACAGTGCTCCCAGCAAGAACTTCTTTTAAGGTGACGTCATGACCAGGATGTACATAATTAACTTTTCACCCCGTTACCCCTGACCTTTGTCTCCCTACCACACTGTGTGACTCTGTTACTGACTTCTCTCTTCTTAACTGACTATTGTTTTTATCTGCTCATGTATGTATGAATGTACACAGGAAAGATTATGCTGGCCCCCTAAATGTATTCCCAAAACAAAAACTGAAACCACAGAGCAATGTGGAGTTTGTAAGTGCTTGCACAGTTTCTCTTATGTATTTGTCCATAGAGGTTCTAGTAAGACAATGTAGCTATCCTGTCCTCTGTCTTGTTGTCCTGTTTAGTCGTCCTGCAGTAGAAATCACACTGTAGAAGCATAGACCGTAATCATTAGGCTAAACCTCGATTCAGTACAGTGTTTTGACATACAGTTTTGTATCTGTCAATCATGCCCTCCAATTGATGCTGTTTGGCCTACCAACTCAGTTTGGGATATATCGTATTTTCTTCCTTGATTTCCCTCAATAAATATTGGTAAAATAAATACTCTTTTAGCATCTGGCATGAGGACATTCTGCACCACATGGAAAAGAGACCGGGCACACTCTCTGTATGATCTCTCTGTTTGCCTGGATGTCATCCTAAATGAATGCACAGCAACGACGTCTTGTCTTGAATGCTACTGTTGTTAGAGCACACTGGAAAGAACACTCGGTACATATTGGCAGAGGCACTTCAGGCTCTGTGTGCTGCCAGACTGCAGCTGCGTGCCGTACCGACTGGCCCTGTGTGCTGCTAGACTGCAGCTGCGTGCCGTACCGACTGACTGTGATGCAGAGCGCCGTGCTGCAGAAGGAGGCCTGCTCTATTTATTACTGCGTGGAGTCAGAGCAGGACGGCAGGGCTTGTAGGAGGTCCTCTGGGAGCTGCTCAGCAGATCGGCTTCCTGATTAGCCACAACGCTGTCTTGCCTTACCCCTCGCAATGCTGTTTGCTTGGGTGTGCGTTGTGAGAGATAGTGTGTTGTTGGCACTGTAAAGATATTATCCCAAAGCATCCGGAAGGAAATGGTTCCTGTAGGGGTTCATTATGCTGCATGCACAACCCGAGGAACGACCACACACACACACACACACACACATGCGCACATAGGCCCCTTGGTTAGTTCTGCATACCCAGCATTGGCCATTTTGCATGGCCATGTTTTTCTTGTGGCAGAGAGAGGGGAGGAGGGCTGGATGGATGGATGGCTAATGAAATTGATGGGAGGGTCATTGACAGGGGACACGATGGAGCGGGTGGGAGATGGAGGGTGGATCGGCCCAACATATATAGCAACCACGCGTTTAGTGAGACAGATGGAAAAGGAAAGGCTTAGTAACACAGACAGTTATTTTCTCTCTCTCAGTCAGGGTGACAGTCTTGCTGCAGACAGACAAACAGGCCGTCTTGCATACATAGAGCAGGTGAGCCCATAGCGTCGTAGACGGTGAGGCCGACAGAGCGATAGACACAAATCTATGTACATAGTGCATAGACATTCATAGAGTACAGGCTATAAACAAGTGGATGTCCTTCCAGTCTCCTGAGGACTGTCTATGTGCTCCTCCCTGACGAGGAATGTCCAGATTACACGCAAAGCTCACTACCACACTGCAACACTGGGCAGCGTAATTGCTACTGCTCACTGCCGCACACACACTGATATTGCTACTCTTCACAAACACGCACATATGGTATAGCTCATCCTTGACCCACATTGAAACGTGTGTGTGTGTGTGTGTGTGTGTGTGTGTGTGTGTGTGTGTGTGTGTGTGTGTGTGTGTGTGTGTGTGTGTGTGTGTGTGTGTGTGTGTGTGTGTGTGTGTGTGTGTGTG
>JAVQIZ010064056.1:0-15108 GCA_036023535.2 Galaxias brevipinnis
CCCCCCCCCCCCCCCCCACCCCCCCCCCCCCCCCCCCCCCCCCCCCCCCCCCCCCCCCCCCCCCCCCCCCCCCCCCCCCCCCCCCCCCCCGCCCCCCCCCCCCCCCCCCCCCCCCCCCCCCCCCCCGCGTGGTTGGCGGCGAGCATTTGCATTCATAGATATGTGTTGTTGTATATCTATGGCTAACACATTTGAACAATTCTCCTCCCTGACCAGTACTTACTCATCTTGCATAAGGAGACAAATTGAGCAATACCAAGAGAGTAAGGTTTGGTCCTCAGAATTTCTTTATGATACAGAAGGGCTGAGGTTGAAATTGAAAGTTGCAGACAGTTAACTTGTGTAAAGACTGCAGTAAAATGGATTAGTGTTTGATCAAGCGTTTTTCTGACTGGAATTGGGGAATACAAACAGCTCCTGCCTTGCAGTCTAGATGCATACACTTGCATATTTACCTCTGTCACACTAGTGCTTTCTCTACCATACAGCTGCCTTTTTCTCTTCAAACTATTCCACTGTGGAAATGTCAAACGGACCCCTAAGATCACATGGCATGTTGACTTGGAGAGATCAAAGAGGATAGAATGGGTTTAATTATTATATTTGCTATATTGTCTACACATGTTAAATCCTCTGATTTCTCCAGCTCTATATGGTGCGAGGCTTAGGCAGTTTTTTGATCCTACTTTATACTTTGCTCCTGAGAAACTTCTCTTCCTCTTTTTGCCTAACTGCAACCTAAAGTTTCTTGCTTCTTCTCGGTTGATTGCTTCCCCTTGTGGCCATAACACGAACATGCCATTGTTTGGAGATTATGGTGTATTAATGAAAATATTGTGATGAGTATTATACATTTTCTTGCTTATTTTCTGGGATATTGGAGTAGTTACCTGTTTTTGGACACAAGTTGTTTTTTTAAAGAGATGTTTTTATTATTTTTGAGCGCCGTGGTTTTGAGTGTCACTGGTTTCGTTTGACATGCGCAATCATGCCTCAAATGACTACAAAAGCTGGTCTTCATATTTAGTAATAACAGCTGAAGCAATAATGGACGTGAATTACATTAATCTATAAAAAAAGGCCTTGTTTGAATGTTGGATTTCATGGGTAATTTGAAATAAAAAAATCAACTAATTTCTTGAGCACCATCTTTACTTAATTTAGCTTTTCTTCAACAGAGTATACCTTGCTATCATATTAAACTAGGATTTGATAAACTAAACTTTGAAAAGGGCTTACTGAAGTTGCATGACCCAAAGAATTTTGCTTTGTATTTTTTATTAATCTGTTTCATTCAGTATTCGTAACATTTGTCATATTCGCTAGATATAGGTCTGTATATTCACCAATGAATAATATGATCGGAGTAATATAAAAGCTTAATAATCCTAAGAATCATCAGTTATTCACATGAATGAAGTTAGATGCTAACATCATTTTGGTACATAAAAGAAAACACTTCTATAGAGTTAAAAAAAGTAACTCATTACTGAAATAACGCATTAAATAATAATTTTTGGCCTAACAGGTTATATTTTCAATAGATGTATAGATGTGCATGCCCAAGTGACCACATATTTATAGCCAAGCCATTACTAATTCATTTAGGTCCTGTTGGTGACCAGGTAGGCTCAGTAACATACAGTGACCACAAGGGGGAGGTATGTCACAGGGTATGATTGGACCTAAATGTATGTAAATTATATGTAGGCTTGCATCTGTCCCAGGGCCCATTTTGATTGGCAATATAAAATGGATCTGGTATCTTGACTAGCGCGTCATGGCTGCCCCAATGGCTGGGCTTTCTTTGTCTTCTTGACGTATGCTGTAATTTGTACGTGAGAGGGAGAGAGAGAGAGAGAGAGAGAGAAAAAAAAGAGAAAGAAAGACAGTGTTGTTTAGGATGGCATTGAGTGCAGCATGGTGGGCGGCATTACTGTCGTACTACAACTGAGGTTTGAGCTTTCTCTCCCTCCTTTCCCTGTTCTGCCATTGCTATGAAGGAGGGGACTAGTGCCTAAGACTGTTTTACTATTGGTAGAGTAACTGTACACATGTCAGACATGTCTCACATTAATACAGACTCTTAACCCAGTTAGCACAAGCTGTAATTTCAGTGATGATTTCTGGTTGAAAACTGGTAGTCATTCCTAGTGACTACCAGTTTTCAACCAGAAAACAAAGTTGAAATTACAGCTTGTGCTCAGTGGGAATGGACATTTACATGCTGTGCAGTCAGTGGGTTGTGGTATATTGCAACAACAACACATATTGTGTGAGATATGCTGTTTAACAGATTTCCCAATTCTGTAAACTGTAATAGTCTGCCAGTCTAGCCAATTACAATTAATACACTGGATTTTCAATGAACTGGTTGAAACAGCTTTGACGATTGAGTTTTGAGACATGGTTGACATGTAATATGGCTCTAACTAATGGTTTGGAATGGCCAAGGGGAATATAGAAAAGTTTAGGTATAATATTGTAGGAATGATCAAACGTCTATAATGCCTCAGAAAAGTTGCTTGCTTATAAAGGCTGTCAGGCCATTGACATGTGGGAACTTGTTTCAACAAACTAACACTGGAACCTATACAAATATTGTAATGGCGTTATATTTTAATGTAACGCTGATGAGCGGATTAATTGTGTAGAATATGTTTAGGCTTAATGTAAAATAGTCAACAGGGATTCTCCAGGAATTAAGAAAACACAGATCCACACTGTGATCAGCCATACTTCAGCCATCTTGAGCTGTCAAGTGTGGTGTGGTAATATAGTCAGTGACACATTGACTGCTGTACGTCCTGGTGTGCCTGAGTCAGAGTGCTGAATATTATGGGATGTCCATTTGACCTCATTATAAGAATGTTGCCATTGGCAACCATTGGGGTGGAGGGGGAGTGTTGCATTATGGGACAGAAACCTGACCTGTCTTTTTTTTCTTTTTTTCTTCTTCTCTCAGAGGTTTGCCTAAACAAAGATACATTGGTAAGAATTATGTGAGTATGGAACATCCATTTCCTGCTTTCAAAAACACAACAATTGATTACAGTGGTACAAACATTCACTTCCACTTATTTATTATCACAGGATAGTAGTTATCAAATGTTGCGCCTACATTACGTATTAAATATGTTTTGCTTGTGTGTATGTGTTGTGTGTGACTGTGAGAAAGCACTGAACGAAATGTACATATGTGCTTTGTATGGGTGTGTGTTGGTTATTATAGTCAAGTTCACATGCACAGTATAACCCGTTGCCATGGATAATGAGACCAAGAGGCGGCCATTGGTAAAATTATGGGATGTTCTTTGTTTTGTCACAACGTGTCCTGGTATGAAATGGGAGGGGGAGGGGGTGAGGGTGTGTATGTGTTGCGGGTGTGTGTGTGTTGGGGGGGGGGGGGGTAGAGCATGCATGTGTGTGAGAGGGGAGGTGGTGTTCTTTCGCATCGAGGTGGGTGGGTGGCTTTGGAGGAGGAGAATGGGGGGGGTTGTGGGGTGCGATAGGGAACTGGGTTTATGTGTGGGTTGTGTATGGGTCGGGGGGGGGTTGTTGGGTGTGTTCGTGTGTGTGTATGTGTGATATATATGCACAAGTGTAGGTAGATTTAATATTGGTGTCAATCTGGCCTTACGAGTTCAGCTAACAATGTCTCTGACTGTACATTCTCCTGCGGGCTCCTCTTTACGCCTATTTCCTTGTGAATAGAACTGGTGTTAAAGGGGCTTTCTTCATACACAGATCAGCTATATCTATGACCAGGTTAATACAGACAGCACCCAAACAACCGGAGCCTTGTGCTAAAATACATCAGTTAGGTACACCTGTGTGTGTTTCATTGTCTCAAAACGGGGCCCACCACTGTGTATCCATCAATGTCACAGTACTGTATATACAGTGGTTTTCAGAACGGCTTTCTTTCTTCAAAGTACAAGAAAGAAGTGGAGAGAGGGAGAGCGAGAAACGGTTGATGAAGAAATGCACTGGAGACGTCACAGGCAGGCAGTGTATTTTGAGCTCTTAGGGCTGCTTGATTGCCTGCTGTACTGTAAGGAGTAATGCATGAGACAGTAGAGAGAGAGAGAGAGAAAGAGAGAGAGAGACAGAGAGAGAGAGACGGTAGAGGGAGAGACAGTAGAGAGAGAGCGAGAGAGAGAAAGAAAAAGAAAGACAGAGGGATCTGAGGAGGGTAAATTAGCACTACGATTATAATGGAGTGGCAGTCAGTTGTGGGGGAGGGTGGGGTGGAGAAAGGAGGGAGGTGAGGGGGGCAGAGGCAGGCGCTCTGCATATTATGGGATGTTGGTGTTGTTAGGCGGGGGGAGGGGTAGAGGCGGGGAAGTGTGTATGTGTGTGTGTGTGTGGGGTGGGGGGGGGGGGGTGATAGAAAAGTATTATGGTCTGGCCTCGGCCTGTTTTTTGTGTGCTGTGGCTGTTCTCTTTCCTGTCTGCCCTCCCTCCCCTGCCTGTGTGAGAATGTGTGTGCGTTAGTTACCAAGGGAGCCCTGGGTGTGTGTGTGCGTGCATCAAGATCAAGGCTGGACGTGCACTGACTATTATGGGATATGTATCGTCAGGTGCAGAGTGAATCAGAGAAAGGGGACCAACCTGAGAAAGAGAGAGCTCAGAGTCCCAGAGGACTTTATTGGATCTCGATGTGGAATTTACACAGATCACTAATCCTTACTCCTACCGTTATCAAACCGATGGCATCCCTTTAGAAGTGTGTTCCTACGATTAGGAAAATGAAATAATATTTGGTCTGAAAACTAATAATTATCCTGCCATAAAAAACAATGTCATGACCATGAGCAGGTCTACACATGGTGGTGGTTGGCCTGGAATAATCTTACTACTGAAAAACTGTAACTAACCATTTTTAGCCTTAATACTATGCACACATAGACGTCACACTCAGTATGGTGAGTAGTAGTGTTGTGTAGTACTACTGTATTCTGTTGCATTGCTTCCAGACTAACACTTCTACACCTTCAACATCCCCATTTCCACTGCTGGTTAGTCCGAGTAAGGGCTAATTTAGCATAGCGATCATACGCAAAGGCAGGAAGATGTGTGGAATTGAAAATGTTTGGCTCTGAGGAATTAGAATTGTAGACAACTGAACAAGCACTACTACTCAAACCTGAGCTTAGTTTAAAAAAGTTTTCGTGAATGTATGGACATACATATTCAGAAATGAATAAATTAAATTAATAATTAATAAAACAATAAAAAAGCACATTTATGACTATTACTTGTTTTACTGTAAGATAGATTACAACTCTGGTACTGTGAAGAACAGCCACCATCCCCTTTGTAGGGGTAGGCAATGTATAGGGGGATGTACATCATCACTGAAACTAGATGGAAGGGTATAATTATAGTCTATGGTCGGCTAGTCTACTGTATATATCCTATCAGCAGTCTATCGGCTAGTCACTGTGTCTGTCTGTCAATCAAACAGCCCGACTATTCTGTAAACCAGACAGTCTGATCAGATCCATATATACTCCCTTGTCTAGTGACAGTGTAACATAGGAATGAATGGGACAGGGGTGAAGAAGTATTATGGTCTGTATTTTGGCTTGCATGGTAATCTGACCCTGTCTGCACCCCCCCCCCCCACCCCTGCACCCCCTTTGCTAGTCATTCAGTGCTTATCTCCATGGCGACACAGGAAGAATATTATAGCCTGTACAGTTAGTTTTTCCCCCAAGAAATTATATTATTATGGGGTGTTGCGCATGCATACGTTGGAGTGGGGGAGGGGAAGGGCTGTGTAAGAGTTTCCATGACAACCACCCCCATATCCTTGTGATTGGTGATTATGGGATGTTACCCCCCCCCCCCCTCGCCCCCTACTCCTCCTTCTCCTAAATGCACACACGAACACTGTGTCCACAGTGAGGCAGAGTAACGTGGGGGAGGGGGTGAAATAAGAGAGAGAGAGAGAGAGATAGAGAGAGAGAGAGAGAGAGAGAGAGAGAGAGAACTTCGGAGTGTGCACGTGCTTCTTTTCTGCTGTTCTTTGTGCCGGCATCGCTGTGCGAGAGTGAGAAACCCAGGAAGAGCCCAACGAGCGGGACAAAGGGAGGGCTGGAGGGAGGAGACAAGCAAGATGAAATAGAGGGAGAGAGGGGGACATAATAGCAGTCAAAATAAAGGTGTGCTGAGTCAGAGGCTACAATAGATATAAAGTAAGAGATTGAGAGAAGGAGAGTCTTGGAAATAAAGGACAGTGTATTAAAGAAAAGGCCTAATCCATGGATGATCAGACGGTCAGCCAATCAAGAAAGGTTAAAAGGGTAACGGTACAGTATTGCACTACAATGGAAGTAAGAAAGGTCTCTAACAAATCATTCTATGGACAGAAATAGAAACTGTGACTAAACATCCCAGTTATTTCATTATCTGGAAGAATGAATGAGTGTGTTGCAACATAATATCTTATTGTATATCAAAACACTTGGACAATACCAACATTACAGTGACATCAATTATTAAAAAGCTATTCCATTGCCCATTACAGTGAGCAAATCTAGGTGAACATTCAAACATAAAAGAGATTTCTTTACAACAGATATCAAATCAAGTACATCCATAAAAGATAGTTACACTTGGGGTCATACAAGAAAAAGGTAAAACAGGTAAAATAATTTGACAAAGACTAGCTTTCCAAAATTCATTAGGCTGCATTTCATTGAGGTCAGACAATGTCCTAGTGAACATTTATGGCCTATAGTACAGAGACTTTTTTTTTTAAACCAAACTCACTACAATGCATTTCAGTGAAACCCTGAGTCTGATGCAGCTCCACTCAGCTGTTGGCTTTCCTCTCACTAGGCCCAGTATAGAGGAGCGGACAGTGTGCTAGAGGAAGTCATGGCTTTGCATTAGGACTTGACCTGTGTGTATCACACATCCATATATCCTACTGGAAGTACGGTCAAACTTGTTTTCTCTCAATACTGTGTTTAGATAATGGGGGCATGTTTTAATCAAGTTTGCACCTAGGTATGCATGCATTTCCCTCTAAACATGGAATGAATGACCAGTCCATTTGAGAGCATTCTTACGACTACATTCCATAACTCCATTTGTGTGTGTGTTTACCTTGTCAAAATGCTCCGAAGTGTAAAGTGCAGTGCTTCTGTATACATGTACATTGTGAGACTGAGAAGTTAAATGCAGTCATGTGGTGCACGGTTGCCATGTGACTGCTTTTTCTCCTTTCTCCCATCTCGCTCTCTTTTTGGAGTTATGCTTATTGTGGGATGTGAGTGACTGTGCTCATTACTATTATGGGATGTTACACGGGGGTGGGAGGGGTGTCCGTTTCCGTGGTAACTTGGTTGCTAAGGGTGGGTGCATGCAGGAATGGGGAAGAGATTGCATGTGTTAGAAGGGGGGGGGTAGTATTATGGTCTGTACGTTGCAAGGTAACTATGCAGAGTGGGGGAGGGGTGAGTGTGTGTGGGGGGTATTATGGGATGTCTGCCCCCTGATCTCTTTGTGTGTGCGCGCGCGGGTGTAGTGTGAGAGAGGAGACGGCGTCGTCGTGTGCACCACCAGAAAAAAAATAAGAATATATTTAGATATTTAAATTAATGACACCAGGCCTAAATTGTATTAGGCAACACAATAACCGTGTTACAGTTTCCAAATAAGAACCAAGTTGTAAGTATGAAACAGTTTTCTTTATTGTTTCTGAATATTTTTTTTTGGAGCAGAATATGTTTGACGTCTCATCCCATTGGATTGATAAAGATACATTTAAGTTAGACATCATATAGAGTTGATGGGTGCAATCTATATAAAGTGTATGATTATTACGGAACCGGCTGGTAAGCTAAGCTATCTGGCATGCTATGTAATGGGACGGGAAACTAACGTTAGTGGCAAGATCGCATGTCAGCTGAATGGTTCAGGTTGATAGTCTCTTGAGTAATATTATTGGGCTACTAGCGTTTCCACTTACGGTCATTATTAAGTTTTTTGTAATATTATTGAGGCACATGTTAGGAGTTTTTGTTGTTCGTTTTGCCGGTTGGATGTACTTGGACGCTACAACGGTGGTAAATATTCACTTCCGTTTTCTTTTTTGTTCTTTTCATTTTGCTCGTTGAATCTGGCTGCCCCCGGCATTCACGCACAACTTGGACAGACTCAAGATTGTGGCCGAACTCGCGGCAGAAACGGATTATCCTGCAGTGTCAACTAACAAAAACTTTGTTTAGTTGGCTAACAATTTAGCTAACTAAATTTAAAGTTTGTTGTTAGCCATGTCTGGGAGTGAAGACGATAGAGATGATTTCGGAGCCCCTGAAGACCGATTAATACACGGTAAGATGACCAATTGTAGCTAACGTTACTAGCTTAAGGCAGCAGTTCATGCCTGTACAAAGACAAAGTACGATGTAAAAATAAGATGGATAGTACAGCTTGTGCTTGCCTTTGTATATGTTTTTTGACCATTCTGTGAGCTCGTACATTAACAAGTGACATGGAAGCTGTTTAAAGTTAAGTATTTGGTCACGCTATGAAGGTTTTTGCAGTTTTTTAGGTGATTTGATTGTGTAGTTGTATGTAATGGTAATGTTGCAAATGACATAAAAACGACACAAGCATGCCGACCAACCGGCACATTCGTGCGGCCTGTCGTTTGCCAGCTACCGGTTTTTCTTTACGTGTCGATGACAAGATGGAGGCAGCCAGTTAGCTTGAAAGCCGGTGGATGACGTTCAGTGGTTCTTCCCTCTTTACAGCGGGTGGTGTGGAGTCGCTACAACGCTTGCTAGTGTGATTGTAAACTGGGATAGCTAGAAAGTAAAACATATTTTGCTGTTGCTAAAACAAGTCTGACCATGGTCCTCGTTAAAATTGTGCTACCGTAGTTGTGGTTGCGTTAACGTTTCATAGCGTGCTTTATTCTGGCTGATAAGCATTGTTTACAGCGAAGTAGCGCTAAGCTCGCGCAGACATGATCAATTCGTTTTGGAACAAGAAGTACAGTACTAGAGTGCGTGGAGATTTTTCATGTTACAATCATATTGCATTTATGGTGTGAACGGGCAATACCACACGAATGATTTCTTCACTTGTTTCGGATCTTGATATACTAAATTAAATGTTTGGCTACTTGCAACCCTAAACTCCAACCCTCCAAATGTATAGGGATACCTTAATTGATCTTCTCTCTCAAAGCTTTTATATTGAAATCAGACTGAATTGAGGTTGTTGCCATCATTTGATAATGATAAAACACTAGTAGTGTTCAATGTCAACAATCCTGACTGCTTTAGTTATTAACTCATGATAAGTAAGGAGTATATCGGTCATCCGCTTCTGTGCTGGTAATCCCCAAGGAGAAATATATATATATATATAAGGAGCGGAGAAGCATCTTTTTTTTTGTTGTTGCTTTTTTTGCCCCAATACTGTTGAATTTCCTTCCAAGCTATATTTGAGAGGCTTGGCCTAATCAGTAATTTCTTTTAAAGTGGATCTTAAAACGCATCAATTTATTCAAGCTTTTATTTAAACAAAGTAAAAGTGAAAGAGTATAGCAAAATGTTTTAATCTGTATAACAATATTGCAATATAATTGAATATTATTGTTTTGTTTTACAAACCTAGCCTTAATTCATTACTTGTAATCATAATTTTGTTTTTATTCTCGGTCAAACAAAGCACATTGAGATACACTTGTGTGAAATGTGCTATTCAAATGAAGACTTATAATATTATTATTGGGAAGGTGTAGGCTTAGGCTTCTATGACAAGTTGCTATGTGAGTTTGCACTCACACCAATAGGCTTCAAGTCTTTGTTCCATTCGATTTTGCAACCAAAAAGGTTGTGATGAGACTGTATGGACTAATCTGTGTGCTCACAGGGGAGCAAAAATGCCTGTATGATTGAGTAACCATACAGGCAGACAATGTATAGCGTTACATGATGTGATCAGTCCACATGAACAAATCTTTTAAAAAAAGGTCACATCAATTTAAGGTGCACCACATGACATTGACAAAACCTAAGAAAACATAGCTTCTTCCATGAACATACAGACTAATATGGGACCCACACTCACAAACTATTTTACTTAAATTGTAGATGACGAGGAAGAGGAGATCTCTGAAAGTGAGACCCCAAAGGTGAAAAAAAAGAAGAAGGCAAAGAAGAGTCGGGAAAGCAAGAGCAGTAAAAGGCGCTCCCGCAGAGAGGTAAGCTAACAGAACTGTATTTTTGGGGGGCGGCATTGATCAACAGATAGACCAACCTTATAGTCTTGTAGGTTGAAATTTGTAATGGAAAAAAATGTGTCTACTGAAAATTCAATAGCATGTTTTGATTGTACGTTTGAAGAAGCCTAGATTTAATGGGGCCCTCCAGCAATGACACGTACCTAGAGTAGTATTGAGAGTTAAGACTAAGATTTCAATATCGTGAAATGTACCCGCAATTCACTTGTTTGTCCTCCTAATATAGGATCTGCAAATGAGCTCTCCGGAGCCAATGGAGGTCCCTGGACTGGAGGAGGCTGATGAGGAACGAGGAGGCGTGCCGCGCTCTGACAGCGAGGGTAGCGACTACAACCCGGGTAGGAAAAAGAAGAAGAGGGCGAGTGTGGGTAAAGAGAAGAAGAGGAGCAGCACTGGGGCTGACAGAAACTCTGGAGGGTCATCAGCCTCCGCGTCCAAGAGGAAAGACCCGGAGCCTGAGGAAGATGAGGAGGAGGAGGAAGATGACGATGACAGCCAGGTGAGAGCACAGTGGGGGATAGCAGAGGCTTTTGTGTCTATCTGTACGTTTTCTGTTCTTTAAAAAGTAGCTGGCCTAAGGAGATTTTAGCAGTCAGCAGGACTTGATCAGGGCAAAAACGGCAAACATTTACAATTGGTAATTTACCTTTACTTGGCAAGTAACTTACTTTTCCATAATCATGCAGTTTTCTATCCACTAAATGTACCTGTTAAATGACGTCCATTTCAACTGGAATGAACCGTTCAAACTAAATCTGAAACAAAGGGGCTCTCACCATCAAAACTGCAGACAACCAATAGGGTGCCAGTTAATTATGCTTATATAAGGAGTATATGCTGTTACCATGGCAACGCAGAGCACTACTCTTCCCTGGTTGACCCTTTGTTAGATGAATCCATCTGATTCACGGTAATACGTGCCTCTACTTACACGCCACTCTCAAAAGAAAGCGTGGAAAGAATAAAAGCTTTGTTCAATGGCTGTGTTACAGTCAATAAAGCTTTTCAAAGGAGTGTTTAAAAACGGCATAGGCCGACATATTGTGCTGCACAATTATTCAATGATAGTGGTGCCAGGCACTTGCCATAGTCTGATAAACCATCTGAATTGTTGATCAGTCGTATTTGAGGTGTTCATTGTGTTCATTGTATATAGAACCTTTGACCACACACAACATATTCGCTAGCATCTATTGACTTGTATGCTTGTAAGTTCTCGCTGGTGTGCATGCTAGGTTTCTCTGCCAAATATATATTTCTGGCCACGGTACATTGGGCCACTTGCTAATGTCTTCCATTCACTCACTAATGGCACATGGATCTAGAAGTCGGTCACCATTTTGTCAAAATCTATTTGTTTAGGTAGCATGGATATTTTTGGTTAATGCCCTTGCGTGGCTTGACAAGTTATTGCACTCTGCCATACTTTCCTTGCACAATTGCGTGTGCCCCCATACGTATGTTGTCATTGTTTACCAATTGTAAAACGGTCTATATGCTGTAAATTAGCTAGGCTGGATCTGCTCTCTTTTATTTGCATCTAAACAGTAAGGAACCATTAAGCTGATGCCTGAGGTAATTTGACAAAATTAACTTACCTTAACTTAAGTCAGTCGGTGCATGAAATCCCTTGTTTGGCACAGTGCAGATGCCATCTATTAGAGATGTTTAATTTGGACCACGTAAGGAATCTCACAAACATTTGATATAAATACATTTCCAAACTTTCTGACGAGTGCAGCTTCAAGTATTGTAGGGTTTTTCAAAGTTACAGTCTTGTTAAATCATTAGTGTTATTTAACCACGTTGTGCTGCAGAGCCAATCATTGTTTCCCTTCTGGAAAAGCAATGATATACGTGTTTTAAGATATTGGGTCAGTCAGACAGACTTATCAAGGGACAGGCAAAATGATGCAACAGCAGGGGCTGTAATGAGTGCTCTCAGTCACGCCCACTGTAGCAATTTTAGTAGTCTTTTTTTTCTTCTTTATTTTTTTTTTCAAGAAATAACAAATGTTCAACATACAGTAACCGTGTGACGCGTCTCATGTTAGTGTTGTTTTAACATCACTCCCTCAGGAGCCCAAGACATCATCACAGCTGCTCGATGACTGGGGGATGGAGGACATTGACCACATTTTCACTGAGGAAGACTACGGCTTACTCACCAACTACAAGGCTTTTAGCCAATATGTCAGGTGTGCTAACATATCTTTACCAAATATTGGATATAGTCGCAAGGAAATAAACCCTTCCCGTCCATTTTTGATTACCCTGAACCTTAACCCCCTCCCCATCTTGTCCCCAGACCTCTTATTGCAGCCAAGAACCCCAAGATTGCTGTCTCCAAGATGATGATGGTGTTGGGCGCCAAGTGGCGCGAGTTCAGCACCAACAACCCGCTTCGGGGCTCCGCCGCTGCAAATGCTGCCCTGGCAACCGCCAACGTATCTGCTGCTGTGGACAGCATGGTGGCCGAGGTCGTCCCTGTTGCTGCCGTGGCTCCACCTGTGGCCGAGCCTCATCCTGCCCCGGCCCCGCCACTACGAAAAGCCAAGACTAAGGAGGGCAAAGGTGGGCACCTGTGGATGGATGGTGTTTGTTTCGTGGGGATTGTCTATTTTGCGTTCTAGGTTTTACTCGCTGGATTCAGGGCTGACTTGTGTTATTTGTCAAATTAGTTCTACTATTGCTAGTTGGCTTACTCGATAGTTGTTGATGGTTTCTTTTAGGATTTATGTTACCATTCACCTGCCTGTTGTGTCTCTTATATGGCTGTGATTTTGTTTTGGGGGTTTGCAGGTCCTAATGCCCGTAAGAAGTCCAAGCCCACTCCCAAACCTCAGGAAAAGAAAAAAGTCAACACAAAGAAAGTTGCTCCACTCAAAATTAAATTGGGAGGCTTCAACAGCAAGAGAAAACGTTCTTCTGTAAGAAACATATTCTCATTTCCCCTTTTTTCCCTGAATGCTTTCAAACTGAACCTGAGATCTGAGTCTTACGTCTAAGTTTTTTTTTAGTTTTTTGTTTTTTTATATCTTGCCTTTTCTTTTCACGCTCTGTTTCTCCCGATCTCTAGAGTTCAAGCCTTCTCCACACATCCACAGCCGCCATATTAATACTTGCTTGTGCCTACCCGTTTTCTCTT
The DNA here is from genome assembly GCA_036023535.2 of Galaxias brevipinnis. Taxonomy (NCBI): domain Eukaryota; kingdom Metazoa; phylum Chordata; class Actinopteri; order Galaxiiformes; family Galaxiidae; genus Galaxias; species Galaxias brevipinnis. The sequence continues at coordinate 13,419 of JAVQIZ010064056.1, forward strand.
GACACCAATTCCATCACATTACTTTCTCACTTTCACCTAGTTCTTCCTCACTTTCGTTGTGCCGGAATGTGTTTCTTTATTTTCTACCGAAAGTATAGCTGCCAATTAATCTCATCTGAGCAGAAATGTAAGCCGCCTGAATCCATATGAAATAAGATTAGGATAGGTCGAACAGACCCAAACAAGGTTTTTCTTTAATTTGTTGTTTTTGTTGTTGACCTGTGTGTGTTGTCAGAGTGAGGAGGATGAGCCAGACGTGGAAAGTGACTTTGAAGACGGCAGTATGAACAGTGTCTCAGTGTCGGACGGCTCGAACAGCCGCAGCAGCCGCTCCAAGAAGAAGCCTTCCAAGAGCAAACCCAAAAAGAAGAAGGGTTAGTCCCTTTACACACAGGTTTAGTTTATTAGATCAGGGTGAGCGGGCGGTTGGGGAACTGTAGCCTGAATAAATTGACTTCAGTTGGTCATGAGTCAGTATGTCTGAGTCACTGGAAAATGATATATTTAGGAGGACAACATCTCGGTGTGAATAGAACGTGTCAGAGGCTGACGTCCCCTGCACGCAAGTTATTTGGTCACAACATCAAGGTGACAAGGATTTAAAACATGGGAGACCATTTATTATTTGTATTTATATTTATTGCCCTCACTTCCCCGTAAACTACGACATCATAAGAAGTGTTTGTCACAGACCCCAACTCAAACGAACAAAAACAGAAAAAAACGTCAAAAACAACTCCTATGAGCTTGAAACACAGGGAAACCCAAATTGGCCATTTTTACAACACAAATGTAACACAGAGTACATTGGACACCGTACAGAATGTAGGCGGTGACGCACATCGCTTTTGAATCGGAACCTATCTCTCTCTCTTACTCTCTCTCTCTCTCTCTCTGTGGTTCTCCCAGTGGAGACTGAGGACGGGGACGGCTATGAGACAGACCACCAGGACTACTGTGAGGTGTGCCAGCAGGGAGGGGAGATCATCCTGTGTGACACCTGTCCCAGAGCCTACCACATGGTGTGTCTGGACCCCGACATGGAGAAAGCCCCAGAAGGCACCTGGAGCTGCCCACACTGTGTGAGTGAAGGGCTATCGGCCTATAGGATGGGGATGCTAAAACGAGAGGACAGCTGGAGTTTGTCAGTGGACGTGTTACATGCTAAGCGGCCTATGAGATTTGTTGCTATTGGATTGGATTGGACATACATTGACGTTGTTGCGTTTGCTGTTAGTGTAACATTGTTAAAGCACGTTTTTTAAAGGGTTGGAAAATGACATCTTTTACTAGTAATTCTGTAAAAATTTGTTTGCTTTTGGCTCTGTTTTTTTCCCTCATCCAACAATCCTATTGCGTTTTTTCCTTCTTCCAGGAGAAGGAGGGTATCCAGTGGGAGGCCCGGGAGGAGGGGTCGGACGCCGAGGAGGAGAGCGAGCTGGCGGGGGAGCCCGAGGAGGATGACCACCACATGGAGTTCTGTCGGGTCTGTAAGGACGGGGGCGAGTTGCTGTGCTGCGACTCCTGTCCCTCCTCCTACCACATCCACTGTCTCAACCCGCCCTTGCCCGAGATCCCTAACGGAGAGTGGATCTGCCCGCGCTGCACGGTGAGCTGGCCAGTAGACAGGAGCGTAGGGTGAAGGGCGAATTATGTGTGGGACTAGTACAATGTTGTACACATTTTACAT
>JAVQIZ010064072.1:0-10751 GCA_036023535.2 Galaxias brevipinnis
CTCCTCTCCTCTCCTCTCCTCTCCTCTCCTCTCCTCTCCCCTGCATCTCTCTCCTCTGTACCCCGGTACATCACCAAATGCACCTCAATGCTTATGCCAGTGACTGTGATCAATTGTGCGCATGCAGTGCTCTCGCTCTGATTTGAAGGTTTATAGCCTGTTGACCAAATGAAAGTTCTCGGACACCATTTTCCTCAAAGGTTATAATTATTTTTCAGACAGATTTATTTCAGACGGTGAACTTATATTGGCCTGAGTCTTAACCTTTTTGAACTCATAAATTAATACTGTTAAGTCCAAATAAAAGCTAAAACGAATCGAATGTTACAATTCGAAAGCCAGTAGTGGAGAAACATTTGGTCTGGCCAAGTTAGGGAGTGTAGTTATTAGTTGTTAAATGTTAATCACTGTGCCATAAACTCCCTCTGCAGCACATCAGTAGGCCATTAGTCACACTGCAAGAATGTAATTACGCTATCGCTTTTCAGTGACGTTGTGAAAAACCTAACATAGTTTTTTATAAATGTTGTGAACAAATAAAGTGCTTTTAAAATTGTTATTATTATTATTATTATTATTATTATTATTATTATTATTATTATTATTAATAATAATACTACTAAAACATACTAATATAATACTACTACGACTACGACTACTATTATAATAATAATAATAATAATAATAATAATAATAATAATATTAGTCTTAGTAGTAGTATTATATTAGTATGTTTTGATTAATACATTTACTTTTTTCATTGGACAAAAACAAACACCATAGGCCACATTATACGGAATAACTTATAGCAGCCTACCCACATTTGAAGAAGTTCAAGTTACTTATTATATCTTAAAAACGGTCTTGTTTGCCCTCTGCAACCACTTTGGCTCCTCTGAACTATAAATGCAGGTTAATTGGTGACTCTAAATTGCCCGTAGGTGTCAGTGTGAGTGGTTGTTTGTCCCTATATGTCGGCCCTGTGATTGACTGGCGACCTGTCCAGGGTGTACACCGCCTCTCGCCCTGTCAGCTGGGATAGGTTCCAGCACCCCCGCAACCTTGCAAAGAATAAGCGGTATAGCGGATGGATGGAACAACCGAGACTTATGTGATGTCGTATGTAAACATCAACGCAAAAGCAACGACTACTGCACCGAATGGTTAGTTGGAGACGTGCGTTGCTGATTTGCACAGCCAAAGTATATCCTGTTTAAATATTTACCTATGCAGGGGTGATGAGATCTGGTTTCCGTGCCTGTGGTTTTTCACATGACCTAGTCATGTTCCCTAAGATTCATCGTATTATTATTACATAGAAGTTTTTAGTTGCGTTTTAGATTTTCAAAGGACTCTCAAATAAATGGTACCTCCTTGTCAATTGTTTTAAGGAGGCTAGATTATGGTCTGTATTGGTCATTACATTTTTACACACACTCCCTCCTTACTTAAATAGAATAATGGATGCAGCTAACAACCCATTTAAAGACTAATGGAAAATCAATAAGATGCTGAACAGTCAATGGAATCTCAGCAGAGAAGCAATGTTTTTAGAGTTGCTAGTGTACAATTAATCACTGCATAGTGTGGTAGGGGATGACAAACATACAAACGATGGAGTTGATTTAAATTTTTGGACTTAAGTTAACGACTTCTGATTGGTCAGTGCATGAGTTCTTATAAGTATTGATGTATTTCTTGAAATGGTTGGAGTAAGCTTGGATTTTATTCTTGGAGGGGGACTTTAAGAATGATTTGGAGGAGGAGGAGGAGGAGGAGGAGGAGGAGGAGGAGGAGGAGGAGGAGGTTATTTATGTAGACTACTCCCTTTGTGCTTATTGTAAGTGGGTTGAGGCACAGTCTTTTTAATATGGCTCAATATTCTTTTATGGGAATATATTTTTCTTCTCTGTTCAGAGGGACGGGATAGTATGAGCATAATACGGGAACTTTGTGGGTATTTCCCAAGCTCTCCGTCTCTTCCTCTGGAGTCAATTACCACATTTGGAACTCATTAAACTACAAATTCTTCAGCTCCTATTCTCCTATTACAAAAAAGAGATGAAAATGTTTCTCCAGTTTCTTTCCACAGACACCCCCTGCAACTACCTCCAGTTTCAGAGTGATCTAACTGAGAAAGAATGGTAATCTGGACCCCGGTCAACTGCAAAGCCCACATGTTGATCAATTCTGTCTTTGCGAGTGTTGAATAATGAAGCCTTACTGTGTAGAATCTGATGGCCCCTGATGCTGTCTTGCTTATGGCAGTGTACAATATTCAACTTTATCTTCTACCAGGCAGTATTATGAACCTTTGTCTTTCAAGGATTCCTTATGCCTCTCAAAATCTCAACCTCCTATTTCTGCTACGGAGCCTTGGATAAGCTTAGTCACTCAGGTTTTGACAGATACATTGTGTTTTAACATATAATACTACTAGCATGCATCATTAGATCACATGCTCTATGGGTATCTAATTAGTGCCTAACAGGGAATCTCTGTTCACCCGTCTCCTTTTCTCCTTTCTAGGCCTGGAGATTACGGCGGAGAGCTTCATGGAGCGCCTGGACAACGGCTTCCTGATGTGCCAGCTGGCTGAGACGCTGCAGGAGAAGTTCAGGCAGAATATCACAGCGACACCTGACCTGGGCAACATCAAGGTACTGTGGATAGGAAATAGTGTAGCATCATCTGCTGAACTGTTGGGTGTTCATTTTAAAATAAGTCAAGTACACATTGTGTAAATTCACACGTATTGTGTTAAAGAATGTGAGACCCACTGTGGAACAATTATATCGAACTACTATTCTTAATGGCAGATAACTTTGAAGTTTAAAATTTTTGGAGAAAGAGTTAAGTCATGCGTTTCGTTTGCTTTTAAGTAGTAAATTATATTCCGTATTTGTTTTGTTCCCAGCGACAATGCTAGTGTTTTATCTTCAGATGTAGGTGCCTGACACTAATATGCTGCAGCAGGGAAATGTGGGCAATGATTTACACGGTGAACAGTCTGTAAACTGTACCATTCCCTCTTATATGGACCTGGCTAATAACCGAGAAGGCCATAAAACTTTTAAAGAACCCCTTTCTCAGACAACAAACACACTTGTTGAAGTTGTACATTTAAAACAAGTGCTGCTGGTTTTGGCCCTATTCCAACCACATGTGCCCTTGCTTTCTTTTGATACCTCAAATATTGAAGTTTCTAAGATATTGGTCATTTAACGAATAAAAACAACTGAAGAATTAGACGCCATTGCTTAAATTAGCAAAACATTTTTAAACATTAAGAGGCAAAGACAAGCTCATACTGCATGTGTGATAAAAATGGTTTGACTGACAGGTTTTCTGTCAATTGCCCTTGTGCCCAAAATCTATTTTGTCCATTTTACAAAACATAGTTCACCATGATTCCCTAGCTAGTTTGTTGCTTAGAATTTTCAGATAATTGTGCGCCATAAAAGCAAAGCAATTTAAAAACGTGTTATTTCATTATTAGACTTCCAAAGGAGTGACCAATGCCAAGGTCATTCTTGATGTGAACTGCACTTTCGATTATTTTCCTTTTTGAATTAAAGCTCGGATGCCCAAGGCTATTGTCTGGTTAAAATAGAAAGCAGCCATACATTCACTGTTGGCTCCGCAGTGAGAGCTCCCCATGTTTGCAGGGAGACATAAGCTCACAGCTCATGGTGGGTCTCCTGATCCCAGTGTGAGCGTTAACGGCACAGATGTGTGGAAATACTTGAGGTCAATGGCCGTGGGATTGGGGAGGGCCTACCAACATAGAGGGGCCTATTGATCTAAGTGAGGCCATAGAGGAGGGAGCAGCTCGCTCACTGATAGGATTTGGTTTATTTATGTTAAGGAGAAAATGGAAGTAGATCAACCAGTCCCAGGTCATAAACGTCTGAGTAAAAGGACATTGACATGGTCTTACAATGTCTTTGGAATAAGGAGATGTTTGCCCTAAGTTCTAGGCTTGAGCAAATTTAGTAGATCCAGGAGTTCCTTGGAATAGTCAAATTGGTAACCGACTCAACAAGAAACAATTCCGCTCTGCTGACTAAGTATATGCAATCTGCCTTGACTGTTGAAGACTTATCATACAAGTGAAGCTATCAAACGACTGTTGCATCTTAATTTTGCATAGGATCCCTCTCATCAGTAACTTTGTTTTTTAGGTTCCATCATTGTATGTATGTACTGTATGTTTAATTCAGAGTCTGGTTCTAAATGATTCCAGAGAAGGAAAGGTGATGAATTAAGCCTCACTTTGAACGCTTTAGCTGAGCCCTCACTTTACACTTCACCTCAAAATAGAAGGCAGGGTCCTGGCAGTGTGAACAATACTAACTAAGTGATTTGTATGTTTTCTCACACTGTCTTATAAGAGTTATGATCATTGATTAACGTAAATTGTTATAAAATGCAATTGAGTTATCAAGAGGTTGAGCAGTTGCTATTGTAATTTATTAAAAGCATACTTAAATATGCATACATCTTATTGCACATCATGAAAGAAACTGCATCCCTCACTCATGTTCTACCTAGATGCTGAGGTATTTCAATGCACAGCTTGGTGTAGTTATGAACATGCAGTAATAAAGGGGTTTGTGTCGGACTAAAGGATTGACTGAAAAGTTTGACTATACTGACAGGAAATATAGATATTAGTTCCATTGTTTGTCAGTCAATTCAGTTGACCTTTGGTTTAATATAGTGCAGCAGAAACCAGACATCAGGTATTGAGCATGTAGCCACAGCAGGGGAATTAACATAGCAGGTATCTGTCCATAGGAATTGCCTGTGTATCTCTCTGGGTAATATTTTGGTCCAAGGAATGCAACAATCCCAAGGATTCCAGAAAAAAGTCTGCACACCGCAAAAAGGAAAATCCCTAACAAAAGAATTTTTCCACCATGACCTCATTGCACCTTTCTCTGAGCACAGACGCACATATCCTGTATAAAAACCACAGCACATAAATCTAACAGCAGGGCTGGTGTGGGTTAGCCTGTGTGTGTGTGGAGTGACATTTGAAACCAAATCCTAGCAGGCCTGGTAAAGTAGCTCTGGGTTCTCCTCCCCAGCCATCTCCTATATTGATCTGTAAAGGAAAAGGTGCTTGTTACTAGACAAACTGTTGGTGCTCAACAGATGGCAAAGAGATCAAATGCTGATAAAAGCTACATGATTTCATGTGTTCTGATGGAAACTCCATTGTTTTTTGTGTGTGAGAACCACAAGAACTGGAAATTAACTGACTGAACATTTTGGGTGCAGCTTTTAAAGCTTTGGAGCTCGAACTTGGGTTTAGAGGCATGTTTAGAGGCATGCGTCCAACGTTACATATTATTGAAGAATATTCAGGGACTATGTAATCCTGAAATTAGTCAATGAGATTCTCTATCAGTAAAATGTGGTCACCGAAGGTAATTATTGTAATCATACATTTTCAAAATACTCAGGCTATGAGCACTTCAAAAAGCAATCTTTGGAATGGTTTTGGGTTGAAAGCAGATATGTCACTGGGGTTTTCATGTGGACACCTTCCCTGGAATTTTTTGTTGAATTGAGCCCACACCATCCCCAGAAGGCTCAAGGGTGAGCTTTGACGTATCAGAGCAACACCCCTCTATATCCACTCTCAGCATGACCAGAAAATCTTTTTTACTTTATTGAGCTGTGTGATAGCCTTACTCTATTCTTCCAGACTCTTGAAAGGCAGCTCTGCTCTGGGATACTTGCCGTCGCCTGCAAAGAAAGATCTTTCCCTACTCTATTCTTGCAGCTCTGATACGAGCTATACTCTGCAGGAACGCTTACATTTTTCCTGATCCCATTTTAGTATGTTCTTTACTTTGGTGTCCTTATTGGATCCTTCCTTTTTAGCCAACCTACTTCTTTCTGCTATAGCTGACACAGCTTTTATGGTCTGGCCCAATTCTTAACTGCAGATCCCTATTTCTCTATTTGCTATTAAGAAAGATAAAATTGTCTATCGGTAACTTAGGCTTGTTAGATTTTCATGTATCATGGATTCCCCCTTGGAGTCCTCTGCTTATTAGATCATTAGTATTATTTTCATTGAGGTGTGATCTATAGTTCTATGTACAGGAATTACGTTTTCTTCTTGCCTCTTCCAGGCTATTCCCAACCGGAGAATCCCATGTCGGCAGAGCGCTCCATCTGGCTCCTTCTTTGCCAGGGACAATACAGCCAACTTCCTGGCCTGGTGCCGTGCTGTTGGCGTCGGAGATACCTGCTTGTTTGAATCTGAAGGTTTAGGTAAGTTTCCATACCCATCTCTATCTGCTTCAGAAAAGGAGCGGGCTGGTTCCAATGAAATGGAATTATTCAGTTATTGCTGAAACAGCGTTAGTACATTGCATATCAGCTGAAACTCTTAACTCTTCATAGTAATGACATAATGACATAGCTAACAAAGGAGGATTTGGAAGATGCAAACCAGTGTTCTTCCAGCTCCCCTGCATACATAAAGGCTAGTCTGGTTCTAACCAACACTGCTTGGTAGAAATCACTGTTTGTAATCCTTAAATCAGACTGATTAGGATATGGTGACACTCTTTTACATAACATGGACTGATGATTCTGCCAGCGGCCCATACAGCTTCACCAAAACTGTGTCTGCACTCTGCGGTCCTACCACCTCTATTCCTTTGAGGATAGTCCCAACACTAGCAACCCAGATACAGGGCACTACTGTCCCTTACTGTGCTTAAACTCCTCTGACATCCTGACCATACCAACTTGGTTAGTCCCAACTCTTTTTGGGACCAGTTGAATAGTTTTTTGCATATTAGCATTAGACAGGTTATAATTAGTAGTGTGTCTGTTAGTAATATATTTGTCATGAAAACATTGAGGGAGACTATGCTGTGCGAGTTGGCAACAGGAATTAGGCCAAAATGTGTTTGGTTTTTTTGCTCAGTATGCAGTTACTGACATTGTACAGATTGTGTGACTCTAAGCTAATGCCTACAGAATGACTGGCCTCCCATTAGATTAAAGTATTCAACAGATGAAAGCTATTTAAATGTATGTGGCTTTATAATATGGGTCTTGAAGAGTTGTTAGACCCAGCCACCAACAGAAGGAAAATTTAAATGGTTGTGCCTGCTCTTGTTATCTGGCTCATGTGAATCATTACTGGGCGGTTGACTTTTAATTTGCATGCGAATAAACACTGCTATCTATTCTCAGAACACTAGAATGTGTCTAGAATGTGTAATGCAAATAAAAATTCAATTTGGTTATGAGGCTTAGTTATTTAAGCAAATGTCCTGTGTATGACTGTTACACACAATGTATTAATCTCCTGTACTTAATGCCACTAGATGACGGCCCTGTTTTTCCTTTCTCCCTCACTATCCCTGTAGTGATTTGTCTGTTGACCAGTAGGTGTAACCACTTCAGGTTTGCTGTCTTGAGGTGGATATCTCTCTGTTCTGCATGGTGTGCTGTTTGACACGTCCATCTCATCTGCTCTCATTATTTATTTCAGCTGGGTTAGCTAAACCCAGGATAATGCTGTTCCATTTAATAGACTAGGCCATGCTACATTGCAGTGTAGAAATTTGATTGAACGCATGTTTTTGATGTGCTTAATATTTTATATAAATCACTTGCAATCTCACTCCAGTGCCATCTGTTTTCCATTCTTTCAAACACAATGAGACAGGATTTTTTCTTTTTGATCTCCTGATTCCAATGGTTTGTGTGTTTCTCAGTTCTTCACAAGCAGCCCCGGGAGGTATGCCTGTGTCTTCTAGAACTGGGAAGGTTGGCATCAAGGTAATATTTGTAGAGGAAAATGCATATCGATCAAGTGCTTGCATATAGTATGATTCTTTTACAGTATGTTAAGGCTTTTATTAATAATTTGACTGTATTTTTACATCATTTTATACTCTAGGTTTGGAGTGGAGCCACCAGGACTTATAAAGCTGGAAAAGGAGATTGAGCAGGAAGAGAAGGGACCCTCACCCCCTCCCTCACCTGTATCCACCTCTCCTTCCCTCTCCCCATCCCCTTTACCCTCTGCCCCCGCCAAATGCACATCTAGCAAAAAGAGTACATGCAGTCTTTTAGATGAGACAGTGAGTGATTTCCAGTTTAAAATAATATTTTTGCCTACATTTCTAGAGGTATCCAACACAGAATCTCACATTCAACTCCATTGATTATAGCCGGTTTGTTGGTTTTAGACTGCCTGGGTGTCACAAATTTTATCTGCGTGTTTCAGGTGAGACATATTGCTGAGAACCCCCCGTGTCGTTGCTCAAATAAGTTTTGTGTTGAGAGGCACTCCGAGGGTCGATACCGTGTTGGGGAGAAGATGCTCTTCATTCGGGTAAGTGCTACTCAAGAGATTGTACTTTATATACATATATATTTCAAATATAATTTTTACAACCCTTTCTGCATTTTGAAGCGTCTGAGTTTTAAGCTGACAGAGTTCTGACCACTAGGCCTGTTATTGAGTGTCCATTCCTGACACAGATCTGCAGGTTGGTGTTTTACGAGGGCTCACCAACAATAAGATGTCTCGTCTCAGTGCGAACTCTTCCACACACAGATCCCATTCACATTTTAAACTGCATATGGCAGCCTGTTAGCCTCTGCAAAGAAAGTCATCCATTGTCTTTAGTGAGAAGGGCTGCATTGCTCCAAGGTTTCATTTACAGGAAGTAAATTCCAACCATGTTCATCTTTGGACACTCATAGTAGGTTCTGCCACCAAAAGGAGAGAGCAAAGCTTTTCTGATTCCCAAAGCTTTTTGGAAAAAAATAATTATTTACTCTACGGTGTATAGAGATGTCATTGTCAAATTAGTTCCGTTTTCCATTTCTCCCTTTCAAATTCTGGTTAATGAGCAAGCTAGTTGCATTTCCAGCCCCGTAGAAACCAGTGCATAGTGTTTCTCATTGAGTATACCCTGTATACGTACATGTATGTTAAGAATTCACTAAGTGCTCACTAGAAGGGGTTGGAGTCCTCATGAATATTGGAGGGAGCTAGGTGGAGAGTCAAACATAGATTAGTGAGGTAGCATTGGTACCCTTGGGATCCTGGTTACTTGGCAACCCCAGAACCAGGTTTTCACATAAAACAAGAGGTTGTGTCCACAAGTTCTACCAAAGAATGATACGCCAGTGTCATCTGTTAGCACACTATTACAGAAACAAGATGGGTTGAAATATTGAAAAACTTAATTGCAATCTGAAACAGGTCTTGCCTGGACTATAGTCAACCAAACACATCAGTAACACAGATAACTATTTAAATTTACTATGCCCTTATTGACAAATTATATGAATAATATATATTGATGAAGCAAACATAAATTAGGATGCATGTGCTAGTTTTTAATTAAACAGATTCAAATTGCACAAAAACAATTCATTCATGGTCTTATTCAGTGTCATTCTTGCTTGTCAGACATATTTTCATTGTCAAGTAGATTCTTCCTCTTTTGTGTGCATTCTTTGACTGCCTTTGGAAATGCATCTATTCTAGCATTGCTTGCTGTTTGACACACCCAACTGATGCAGGTCAAAGCTTGAATAGGCCATCCCTTTCATTTAGGTTCTGGGCTCAACAGAAGATGAGGCCTAATTAAAATTCTTACAATACCTTTCACACAAATATCTTGTCTCCCCAAGAGGCATAGCAAGGTCATTTTAAAGAATTCGAGATGCTTTGAATCTTGTTTTGGTCATTCAAAACAGGTTCTAAGAGACTGTTTCCAAAACACATGGTATATACTGAAGTCTCTGACCTTGGGAATAAATCAAATCCGAGAAGAAAAACACGCTAGGTCATTAACGCTACACTAGGTATTACTTGTCCAATATTCTGTCAGCTTGATAACATTGAGGCTGACAGCATTAGTCCTTCAGGCAGACTGGCAATACTGGCTGTCGTGTCCTTCACTTCCCACAAAGAGACCGTCTATGATCCTAGTCATTGAGACCTCCCTCCCAAGTTGGTTGCAGGGATCCTGGGTATGGTTGCAGGGATCAGCCCAGGCTTGAGCCTTATCCCACAGCCCCATAGAGCATGATTGAAAAACCTCTCTGCCACCCAAGTCCATTATGTCCCTAGCCAGTCACAGAGCCTCAGGGCTGGCAAGGCTGATTGGAACCAAAGCCCTGCCAATACTCTCCTAAATGATTCGTCAAAGAGCCCTTGTACATTTTTGACGTTATTATGCAGCTGAAGTGCAGACTCACTCCATATTGAGGCAAAGGGGAGTTCAGTTGGCATTTTTAAATCATTTATAGTACTGCAACACTGGATATTTAATCAACATTGCTATGATCGCCTATATCCATTTATTGTAGCATGAATGCCTACAAGTTGTATAATTGGAGTACTTTTGTGATACTGTTTGTGAGGGAATGCAGGTGTCATGGCTGCCAATAGGTAAAAAATGGCACATTATTTTTTAATGCCTGCATATTTTTATTACTGTAGGATGTTGCTATAGCAGCCAAGCCATGTCTGGATAGGGCAGCAGCAGATGGGAGCAGAAACTGTCTTTGGGAAAAAACTATATCTGAAGGTCTGAAATTTGAAAGACACATTAGGCTGGCAACCTTATGAGCCTGGATAAGCAAAACATTTGTTTTTCAAAAGGAAATGTTTCTAATTAGGTGCTCTAACATGCCTGGTTCTAGCAGCTCTAGAAGCATGTACATAAAGAGAATCCAATTTCTATTTT
>JAVQIZ010064083.1:0-11371 GCA_036023535.2 Galaxias brevipinnis
CCCCCCCCCCCCCCCCCCCCCCCCCCCCCCCCCCCCCCCCCCCCCCCCCCCCCCCCCCCCCCCCCCCCCCCCCCCCCCCCCCCCCCCCCCCCCCCCCCCCCCCCCCCCCCCCCACGCTCACTTTTCTGCTTGGGTGAAGGAGAAAATGCCAAAGGGATTTGTTTGGAAATGGATTGCTGAGCGGAGGGGACGCGACAGCCAGGAGGGGTGGGCGGGCGGTTGCGTGGGGGGGGGGGGGGGGGGACAAGGCGCGCTTTGACATTGCCTGTTTTGACATCCGTAATGGCGAGAGGACACGGCGAGCGTCGCGAGGCCCTCCCTCCCCTGTCGCTTTATGACAGCCTCAGACACACCACAATCTGGTGGCGCCCAGGTACCATCACTCCCGTCATTATCTCCCCAAACCCATTCCCGTTCGACCTCTGCTGTTGATGCACATTATTCACGATAGGGAGAGCTTTCCGCGTTCGCCCTAGCTCCGCCGAGGGAGAGGCAGGGTTAGGACGCGTTAAGAGGGGTTGGGAGGGCGGAGAAAGGGCAGAGAGGGCGACAGACACAAGGAGACGATAACTTCAAAGAGACACACACACAACAAGAAAAGGCTGAGTCCACCGAGTTGTACCACTCTGGGGGTGACTGATCACACGCGCTGAGTGGTGCACCTCCATTAAACACCAGTGGTCACCTTCAAACAGAAATAAAGTGACCGCTGTGCTCATCTCCGCCCTATGGCCGCCCTCCCTCCTGCCTCCTCATTAGCCCATAAGTACGACTCTAATAAGCCTCAAAAAGCTCCTGTGTCGTAGACATGAGTAATGGACGGGCCGCTGCTCCGGTACCTTCTCGGCTCCTACAGGCACTTCACAGGTGCTTTTTAAAAAATCTTTCACTTTTCAATCTTTCAGAACATGCCTAATTGCGTGATAGTACGTAATAATATTACGTAATAACGCAATAATATTACGTAATAAAGCTAATTACGTGTAAAATATGAACTCCACCTACCTTTTAAACATAAAGGTCCTGGCGGGGGAGAAAACAAAAGAATTACATTGAAGTATGTGTTACAATACTAGACCATAAGGTGTTCATCTGAGTTACAGAGTATTAAGGACGGCTGTTTACACGTTTTGAAAGGGAGTTGGCTGGGTGGAAAGCAAATTCATTTAGTTGCATAACATTATGGAGCATGAAATTGGTGCTGTTGATTTTGCCAAGTGAATCTACTGTGCTGCTGGTACGCGCGCACTATATATTCCCAGTAGAGCTTCAGCCTTAACTTTATGACATGTCACTTGGCGGTATTTCCGACCTGCAGCAGAAAGAATTACACATACAGTAGTTATGGACCAGATTGACTTATTACTCTTGAACGCTTTGCTGGTCCAGAACATTCCTTAAACCAAAGTGTTGGTCCAAAGCCAGACCGGAACAATACAGCCACTAATCATAATGCTCTTCAAAGGCCTTAGAGATTGATCAAGGCTAGCAGGGGATAGAGGAAGCGTGCGGTTGGCTGACCTCCATGATGGATAGAGCTATCTCCCGCTGCTCATAACTCATTTAAAATAATCATCGTTTGGAGCCACATAGCACAGGCGAATAGAATCGCTGGCTGAGAAATTACTGGTAAGCTACTTCAGCAGCAGATTATTGGATTTGTTTAGAACCGTCTTATCTTGTTGTGGTAAATGCAACACATTGTCATTTAAGAAAACACGCTGAGAAGAAACCGGAGAAAATTGTATTGTATGGAGAGCTACGCAGCTCAAAGTGCTACTGTTTGTATGCGAAATAGCATTGCTCAGTGTCTGCTTTTACAATCTCACAGCGAAGTAAGTTATTTTTTTAAAGAAGATAGTCCTGTATTCAAAATATCTTAACATAGCCATCCAGACTTTGTTTTCTACAGTCGTGTCCATTATATAAGCAGTGCAGGTGGAAATCCCTATAATTGTATTTTTCTATACATTTCAAATGCAGGCTTGGCGAGCATTGTGTTTCCAGTGGAATGGACAAATGAAGGTAATGAGGGGATAATATATCATATAAACTCAGTCTGGAGAGAGAGGAACCACACAAAGTAGCATATGAATTGGCCCCATGTTTACAAAGCTGTGAATCGGAAGCGTTGTTTCCATACATTACTGGCCACTCAGAATTCATTGAAAAACCCAAAGCCCTGTCCAAAAGGAATGTGTTGCTTCTTTTGACAATCCCATTTGGAAGGGAATAAAAAATGCCTTGTGGATTCATTCAAAGATAACAAAGGCGTGGTGCAATTTCTAACTTCCAAACTCCTACCGTATGCAAGGGATGACATCCTTGCACAATTAGGATTCCAGTTGGGTTTCAAAGTGCAAAAAGACATGTAATGAGGAACAGCAGGGGAGCTATGATGAAACAACATATTTTAAACGCTGTCAATTTGGCACGGCCAATTGATTAACTGGGTCATTCTGATGTGTCTGCTCACTTGCCAAACTAAAAGTGCCTCCCCCCAAATGGCTCACAGGGAGTCACTATCAACCAAAGCTATTACTTTGGTGTAGTGCGAGACCGTCTGTCAATCAATCAGCATAGTGAGAGTGCCCTTCTCTCGTTCTCCTCCCACAGTAAATGGAGCACAGAGGTTTGGTGCAGGAGCCCCGACTGTCTCCCCGCCCTGGCGGGACTGACAAGCCTCAGAGCAGGTGTGATCCTTCTGGAGGGTCAGCTTGGCACTCGTGTCAGATCCCCCCCCCCCCCCAAGCCCTCCACACCCAACGCTCTGAAATGGGTGACGGACAGGGTGCCGACAGGGTGCCAACACAAGCACAATTGGAGACCAGGCTGAACCCACCTGTGTCAGCTATGACAGCCACTCCACTTATGTGGTTTAATGAGGTGGCTCAGCACAATGTGACATACGTTGGAGAAGACGAGGGCACGGTCCAAAGCCTGCCCTTTCCTGGCATTTTCCTTGAGAGCTGTACATTATTTGTCACTGACGATGGGGTGATAGGGGCAATGAAATCTGGGGAAATGTGTCCAAAAAGAGCAAACGTGTCAAAGAACTGAAAGTTCAGTTACACAAGGCACCAAGTGTTGGGGTAATGTTTGGAAAAACTTTAGCTTTTTTGTGTTTTCCTGTCGTATTAAATATTGATAATTCTCTGCATGGAGATTTGGAAGCAATGAGTGCTGGGACAATATGTACTTGCCTGCTCTTCTTTGCACTCCAAAGCAAAGTGACTAGTTTGTATGCACACCCTGTTTCTGCAGCCAAGTTCACATTGAATTGTGTGAATTTCATTGATTGAGCGTTTTTCTGTTTGATACCATTTATTGGGAACTAGAACACTGGCAAAGCACAAAATTCATGTTGGAATGCATAAATGAGAGAATCAATTTCCATATGTTTTCAGGGTGGCAAGGTGTCTTACAGAAATGCATCTATTTCTTACAAAAGATTGGGGATTTCAGGAAATTTCTATATTGCACTGTTCTGGTCAAGTTACTATTCTAGTCAGTTGACTTCAATATTGTTCATCAAAGTTCCCTGTACTGTAAATCCAGTGATGACTCACTTCTTTTTTTTTTTTTATATATACAGGATATGATGTTACAGCATCCGTTATGCCACATTCCAATATGAGCACTTCAAAAAAGACATTTTAGAATGGACTTGGGTTGAGAGAAGGCTCCAGAAGGCTTATCGGTGAGCAATGACGTCTCAAAGCCATCCCCCTCTATATTGTCATTTAGTCAAATACTCATCCTTCTAAGTCACTCTTTTTCTTTGTATCAGTTATGCATGTGTCATACAACATTGGCTAGAAGCCACTAAGAAGATCAATGTGAACATCTTTCACATTAGTAATGCAAATACTTAGATGGCTGTATTCTTGCCAATTAGAATCAAGTATTTCCTTCAAACTAGCATTTGCATTGAGCCTGAGGTTTACCTTTAAACAATCTTTTCTAAGCCTATTTTTAACCATTAGACTGAACTGCCCAAATAAAAGTCACATCACATCTTGTTTACAAACTGCAAGGCTACAGTATGCACTTTTCTGTGGATATTTTAGTATGGTCTTTCGAGCACTGTTGAATGACAATTCCATCCGATACTACATCCAGCCAAATGTCACCTAGGCTACAGTGCAGATGTGTGTTTGCGAGTGCATGAGAGAGATGACACTGGAGGTAGCAGTCATAGCCAGTGAGTTGAGTCTGGTCGTTTGTGACACCAGCCTATTGGGGAGGACGTGGGCAGAGATCCCATCCTGCTGCCAAATGTCCTCTTGAGTGTCACAACTAAAGCATGCCACAGCTGAAACTACCTTTTGTAATCAACAGAGCTAGCGAATATGTTTAAGTACATTGTGTACCAACATCTAGCGCATGCTGAAGGCTAAAGATATATTTAAAAAAAGATTGTGTCTCAAGTATTTCTAGCACTTTACAAAAACATTATTTGTATGTTTCCGTAAAACTAAATAGTATGTAAAACAGTGAAAAAGTTAAAGGAAAATAAATTATTTTAATTTGAGCACACACCTAATGAATACATACTATATTTAAATATAAAATGGGACAAGGCTGTGCCTAATTCATTAATTGTTAATCACCAAGTCGATTCGCATTTACAGTACATACGTTATCAAATGTGTTTTCTTCAGTGAAGACGGCGAAAGAGACAAAAAATCCAAAAGTAATCCAAAAGGAATCCAAAAGTACTGGAAGCAATAACCGTGTGACAAGTTTCCCAAATTGGCTGTGATTGTCAGTGAATTATTCCATCATTTCAGGAATTCAGTGGAGAGAGTTTTATGACTCTTTAAGTGCAGCCGTGGCACATTATTTCACCGACTCACAGTTTATCAATTAGGGGAAGGATAATTAATGAAGTCATGTTCCTTTAGATTATAATTACTGTGAAACATGGCCAACAATTCATAGCAATCTGTGCTAAAGCTTCAATAGTACTACTGAGTGCTCATGATGCTATACAGTATCTCAATCTATGATAATCTTGCCAAGAATCCAAACAGAATGCAATAGATATTTCATGTAACGCTAAATTCAGACAAGGCATTGTTACTAGCTGCAAATGCTGCAGCTGTTGTGTTTTCCTGCAGGCTATTATACCAGAACCATGGAGGCTTTTTTGATGATCATGACAGCTTATCTCAACCCATGTGGATAAGCAACTAGAACAATTTGGTTCAGTCCAAGTTAGGCTGCAAAACAAAATAGATTTGCGATTGTTTACTTGATGCTCTGTTGGTGTGAATGAGTTCTTGTCTAACTGTTTTAGAGAGCAGTGGGTGATAATTGGAATGCTGTTTTATCACAGTGTGAGACATGGGGCGGTATAATCAGTCAGACCCAACATGCTACTTTGAGGGAAATCCGGAATGTCTGCTCTTATTTACTCAATTCTTACTCCATCTGGACCCCATCACCTCCGTACTTCAGCTTTTTTTTTCTTTACATGTCAAAAGTGGAGCTTGAGAATCAGATGAATCTTATCTACTTAAGGTGTTACCAACAGAAAAGGTTTAATTTAGTCTTGGGTGACATGGTGACTATATAGACGCTAAGCTCAACCTAAACCGTGTTCCACCTAACATTCTTCTTGCATGTTGCATTATTCTGTACAGGCCAAAATATCCGATTACGTCAACCATTCACCCTCAATACTATTATTTGTCTGCTAATTACAGGTTAGGTTGACTAAGTTAAGGTTCCAATCAAAACAACAGACATAGAACTACCAGACAGTCATTCCCTCGGTCATAAGTGGGTGCTGCCTAATACAACCACCATTTACAGGGTGTGAGCTCGCGATCCAGAGGATTGTGACAGAGAGAGTTCTTCCCAGTTATTGGTGTCTTCTGTCATGGCTGCCAACCTGTCACAGACAATTTCATTTGGCTCGAAGGAGGCACCAAGAGGGTTCGTATCAAATATCTGCTCTGCTTATTATTCTAATGATCACTGTCGATCTTGATGGATTAGTGTATGCATTATCGGCCTAAAAATATGAGAGGTAGACAGACTCAGCACGCATCATTGAAGGAACAGTTTGGTTTTATGGGCAAACCCATTAGGAGCGTTAATCAGAATAAAATGTCTATCTCATCTATTTTCAGTGACTGACCGCAATAATGAGTCATTAAGCATACTGTTACAGAGGAATCCATCTCCATTTTAGTAACAAAATATTCTGATATTATTCATATTCCCATTACTTTCGACTGAAACTAAAATAAAAAAAGTATTTGATTTTCAGAAGATGGATCTAGATTAAATAACTGAAGCAGACTAATGGCGACCGCATCAGTGGTAAAATAATCAAAAGTAAAACTTTCTTCAAGGCCAGATTATGTCGGCAACGTAGCCCATTTCCAAGGCTCCTCCTTGTTGTGCTTACGGAAAGGTTTGATTTGAACATTAATGTAACAGTGACACTGATCCCAATTTGAATATATAACACAGTGGTAAGACAACCTTAGTAAAACACATTTCTTCAACCTTGCCTGTGCTTTGTTTGGGTATTTATAGTGCATCACTGATGTTTTAATAATTTATATTCTGTGGCATGAAGCAGAGTATATCCAAATATAAAAGCGAGTATTTTCCATACACACATAAAAAAAGATCTTAAATCTTTACACTCATTATTAAGTTGCCTGTTGTGCCACAAAGATTTTCAACAAAATGCTTGTACATGTAAATTCGGTATAAGGATACAAGTGCAATGCATTGTCAATGATTTCTTGTGTTCTTCTTTGTCAATAGATATCTGTTGCAAATACTGCCAAAGCATAGGGAAGAGACGCTTAGATTGCAAACGTTATAACAAAAACAAAAACCACCTCATTCAGTAAATACTATGCATCTATTAAATGTTAAGGCTCTTTGACTAATTAAATATCATCATTCTGTTGAGATTTTATGTTAATGGTGCTTGGCCTAATGAAGTGCTGCGGTCCGGTAGTAAAATATGCATCACTGGCAATAATTTGAAGCAGAAATGATATTAAATAGCTGGTAAAGTTCAATTAAACCAGGATCCACGTGACAGAAGATTCCATTAAGTGTAATGACCAGGTTCGAGAACGAAAGATAGAAAATACAATACAAATACATTTATTTCGCTTTCAGTTTTTTATTTTAGATAAAAAAAGGAGAAAAGTCGGTTCAGTTGTTCTGTACGCAATACAAAATCTGAATTGAATAGCTGACTACATGAGCATGATTAAACCACCAATCCCCCCCCCCCATTAAGATACAGTGGCTGCATTATTATTCAAAATTAGTATGCAGAAATTAAGTCAGGGTAACAAGATCTATGACCACGCAGAAACTTGGGAGCATATTGATTTAGTTAATGAAAAAATTTCCTATTGGTTTAGTAGCTCCAGGGGAAAGCTGAGCTCATCAGTTTTCAGTGTCCTTAAATAGAATGGCTAAAGACCGCACAACAAGGTGCTGATGATTCTCCTGTGATTCTCCAACTGTCTACCACTAACTGGCTTCATTACAGCATGCCAAAAAGAAATGCAAGCAAATCCCAACATCAAGGGCAGCCAGGGAATGTAGAAGCAGACAATTGGGTCAATGTAAGTTTTGCTCTTTTTTATCTTTTTTTTTGTTGCTTTAGGCCACAGGCATTCTATGCAGGGAAACACCACAACGAATGCACGTCAAGCAATGGTAAGGCATCCCCATTCCTAAAGGATTCCAAATGTCTGCCTTGAGTACCTGGGAACCTGAACAAGTACGCTAACTAATGTAATAAAACATATTTTCATCCTTTTATCAAGTTTAAACACACATTCAGTACATCATTGTGTGAACTTAATTTAACTTTATTATTCTTATTCACTGTAGGCACATTCATTGTTAATACAATAAAAAGCATGCATTTATGTGCATGATTCTGCATTATTAAACTATTTACATATTATTGCTATGGTTTTTTGGGCACTTAATATATTTATGATGAGGGTTAAACAATCTAGCTGGTAGACTTGTGGGCCTGCATAATTGTAAGTTAATTATAAAAAAAAGCATGGGCAAACTTTCTATTCTCAGCACCCATGGTTATAATTATCGTTTTTTATTGTTGTATTGTTGCTGATCTATCCATAATCTATTTTGAGGGTTGATTTATTTTTGATACATTTGAACAATAGAAAAGATTGGATTTTTCTTTTGATGGATTTCGGCTGTTGGTTCCATGGTGCGGGATAACATCTGCATGTTGGATTTACTGGGATTAACAATATATAGCTAATCCGTTGACATAGAACAAGAGAACAGTGCTGTAAAAGTACAAAGGTTTGAATGTATTGCTTTAGCTTTCTCCATACGCTTTTCAGGAACCATTTTTTCATATCATTCAGTTAGGCTAACGGAGTGTCACGATTTACAAACCAAAGATACATCAACACATTTTTCTTAGTGTGTACATGTAGTTGAGTGTGTGTGTGTGTGTGTGTGTAACCATGTAGGACTTAGCATACCTCAAGGGGTAATATAATTTAGGCTAGCTATCATCTTTTTAGTAAAACAACGAACAAAAACATCAGCAAAAAACCAGCAGTCATTTTAGAGTCATATCAAATCCAGATGGCAAAATATCTCCTGAGGCTTTATGCTGAATCACTGGCACTGTGAGAATTGTAATCCTTTAGAACAAGCTGTCCTTAACCCCTTCAAAAATCACTTAAAGGTGTGTGTGAGTGTGTGTGTGTGTGTGTGTGTGTGTGTGTGTGTGTGTGTGTGTTTTGTTATGTTAAGGTGGGTGGTTTATTTTTTGCTTGTTTGTTTGTGTCGTTGTGCACCTACAGAAGGCAATAATCTAGAAAACAAGATTATTTGCATATGTCTCTGAATTAGCCCAGCAGACTGCTCTGCCTAGCGTTTAATCGAGCATTTAATCAATTCACCACATACAGCTGTGTAGCAACCATGTGCGTCCGTCTCTCCTTCTAGTCTACACACACTCCTCACACACCCCTGCCAAATAAGCATCCCCTGCAACTTGACTCATCCCAACTAGGGCATGCCAAGATGTTTTCATCTCGTTATCATACAGGACAATTAGATTAAAACAATTTATTGACCTTGTTAAGAACACATACACTTTTGTTTGATTTTTTGTCTGAATGATGGCAACAAAAGTCATACCAATTCAGACCTATGCTACATTTGGCAATCTGTGCTGCACCAAACTAAATATAGAGTATAAGGCATATCTCAAGGGATGAGAACTGTTTTGGCTCAGAGCTTTGTTTTATTTGAACTCTGAGAACTTGGCAGGGATGCAATAGCTTCAGACCATTTAGAGAACCAGTAGAGAAACAGTAGAGGACTCGGAAGGGGGGAATTCTTGTCCCGTGTGTTTCAATACGCTGGGATTGTCATTTGGTAAAAATGTCGTTGGTGCCCATTGTTGCCCAGAATTTTACAACTTTCGTGCCAGGAATAAATTCAGGGAATGTTTGCCATGTTCTTCACACAAGAACGTAGGGATATACGTGAGCCACTATTAGCGATTAGTCATTTTATTCAAATTTTGAAATGTAATACCCTTCAAAGAGTAAGTTAATAGAATAATACATTTATTACTTTTATTCCCTCTGTAAAAAACTGTCCCCAATCTTGGCTACCACCCTGCAGTATTGCTACTGCTAGCAATGAAAAAAGGTTATGCCAGCTAACTACTTGATTTAGCTTTACTGTGTTTGATCAAAATAAACTAGCATTACCATCAGGCACTAGCATAGTACAACGTCGTCTCTTTAACCTTTTGCATGACACATTAAGCCCAATGTCCAAATTGGAAACAAACTACAAACAAGCTACAGATGCGCCGACATTGCCACTTTCCCAGCTTACAATAATGCTGATCTTGCTAACACACATAACAATTATGGGGTGTCAGCTGAATGGGTTCCCCAACATCACATTTGCATTACACAGTGAAATGATGCTGGTTCTCTTTAATGCTAAACTTTACAGTGTTACATTAGTAGAATAACTGGGCGGCTGCAAAGAAATGCTGATGGTTGCACATGGTTTTCCTTTCTCCCCCTCCTTTCTTTAAATCCATATTGATTACCTACTGCTGCACAGGTTAGCAAGAGGTGCATTTTGTCTGGGGGCTGTCCAAAGTAGAGAGACACATTTGGTGATGGGAAATGTGTGAAGGTTCCAATGGAAGCTGAGTTTGCAGAGAGGAGGGCTACAAAGCCCAGCAGAAAAGCTAGGCTGCCAGGAAAATAGCCGTGCTCCTCACTTCCCTCTATACTCTGCACACACAATACTGTGAATTTAACTCACCCTTAGGAAAAATAAACAACCCTGTATGTACTCTGTTAAACGATACTTATTTGAATCTAATTTCTGCAAAAAGTTCTAACTGACCCATAACGGAACGGACGCATGCTGACCCTCACTTGCTTCTTGAAAACATTGCAAGTGCTTTACTTTTGGCCAAGAGGTCTGACACCGGAACCAATTAGAACCGGCAAGTCCTCAATACCTAACCTGGAAATGGCTGAGTACCAGTGTGCTTACATCTCCTTGAGACAAACACGCCAAAACAAATAGAGAAGCTCATCTCAACATGAATTCATCCACCTTACACACTACATGTCATGTTAAGGCAGTTTTCGACTAGCCGCTACTGTGCGTTAATTAACATGCCGATAATCCACGTTTAAGTACTAATTCCACTCAACGTTCACATAAAACATGTTCACCTCAATGAGCAACTCCCACTTTGAAAAGTCCTCATAAAACATCCCTGACATTTGGAGTACTCTCCGTTGTGATATTGTGTTGTCCCCTCGGCGAACACGGCAAGGGCATTTACTGCCCATCCAGGTCAGCCTAGCCGTCTGAATATCAAGCAGCTGGAGCTTCGTCACCTGCCCTTTTTCGTGCCACCACCGTCATATATCATAGCCTTGTCTGGGACGAGCCCTTGACCATGGAATTCATATGCGATTACGGTTTTACAGTCATTGAGAATTGTCATGGCACACATCTTAGAATGGGCTAATGTTAATGTGGATAATCTAGAACTTAGTTACATTATGATGCACACGGCACTAAAAAGAAGGCTCCATATTATAAAAGGCATTCAATAAATTACCACTTCAACCAATGAATGAAAATATAGGTCAAATCTGCAGTTAAATAAATTCCCTATTGAAGGACACAGCGGAAACGAATATCAACATATAAAACAGATACGTAATATGTGAACTTATTGAACAGATATAAGCGAATGCATCTTAGGTACATGATCTTTCCTCTTCACATCCCCCACCATTGTCTTCAATTAGCTTATACTATGGGGGCATAG
>JAVQIZ010064099.1:5000-14084 GCA_036023535.2 Galaxias brevipinnis
TGTGTGTGTGTGTGTGTGTGTGTGTGTGTGTTTACGTGTGTGTGTGCATTAATGTGTGTGTGTTTGTGTGTGTGCATCAATGTGTGTGTGTGTGTATGTGGGGGAGCGTGGCGGGCCTATCTCTACCGTGAACACCATGTGACACTGTGCAGTCTTGCCTGATTTGGCTCCGAGACACCAGGATTAGTGAGTGAGAACAGAGATGTGGTTCACACAGCAGTGAGCAATTTCACACCTTTATAGTCGCCCAACATGATTGTTAGAGAAAGCGAGAGTCGGACTGGGAGTGTGTGTCTCTTTGTAACATTGAAGGAGGAGACAGGGAAGAATGGAACAGACGAGGGGAAAATAACAGCAAAAAGGAAGAGAGAACAATTCAGTGCGGAATGAAAGTGGGGAAAAACTATGGAAAAACAAAAACAGGAAATATTTCCTATAACCCATCCCGATTGATAAAAGTAAGTTTCACACCAGCTAGTATATGACTGTACATTAAAATATGGTTGTGAACCACAACTAACGACAATCTAGTAGAAAATGCAGTGTGTGAGTGTGTTAAGCATGCATGACAGTAGGGTACAATACCAAAAATGCACAAGATAATACAGAACAGTGTCATACACTCTACAACAGACAACAGGTACGCTAGAGGAAAAAAAAAAGAAACATTCTCAGCAGCTTGTTGCTGTTGAACACTTGACTGACACCTCCAGCAGAACAGCCAGACAGTTTAACACAACAGAGACCGTGCTGGAAGTCTGAGGTTGGCACAGTCTATAGATGAGTCGCCTTGGGGACAGATGACAAACCGACAGCCAAAAATGACGAGAGACACCACATCAACACACAAACCATGGCAAGTCAAAATGGCCGTCACTTAACTAAACAACCAGTTGTCAAAGGCAACGACCTCCCCCCCATCAGAACCTTGCGACGTACAGAAGCCCTTTGTTGTGGATTGTGTTTCTGAGGTCAGTGAGGTGCTGGAACGCCATTCAGAGCCGTTAGCATGGCTAACAGATGGAAGTTAACAGAGTGGCTAACAGACAGAGTAGCTAACCGAGCAGCTCACTGACAGAGCGGCTAACTGACAGAGGGCTAACTGACAGAGGGCTAACTGACAGAGCGGCTAACTGACAGAGTGGCTAACAGAGCAGCTAACCAACTGAGGGCTAACAAACAGATTGGCTAACAGAGCGGTTAAGAGAGTGCTAATAGCGTGGCTAACAGGTGGCTAACAGCTGGCTAACAGAGAGGCTAGCAGAACAGCTAACAGAGCGGCTAACAGAGTGGCTAACAGAGCGGCTAACAGAGCGGCTAAAAGAGCGGCTAGCAGAAGGGCTAACCAACCGAACGGAATAATAGAGTAGCTCATTGACAGAGTGGATAACAGAGCAGCTAATTGACAGAGCGGTTAACTGACAGAGTGAATAACAGAGCAGGCAATCTTCCTGAAACAGCTTGGCTGACCCGTTAGCGTGGCTAACAGATGGCCGCTAACAGACGGGGTCCTCGCTGGCATCCAGGGCGTCGACATGGGAATAGACTGACGATTGATGGAAGCTCAACATGTTTGGACAGCGGCAAAGAACCATGCCTCAGGGAGAGAGGAGGGATGGATGGGTGAGCGTAGAAAAGAGGAAGGGAGGGAGGGAGGGTGGAAGGAGGGATGAGTGGGTGGGTGAAGAGGACCGGGAGGGATGTATTGAGTTGGCAGAGAAAAAAACTGCAATGGGGAAAGAGTTGGGGGAGAGCGAGAGATAATGAGAGAGGAATGGAGGGGATAAGTGGGGGCGGACGGAGGGAAAAGGGATTAAGGGGAGACGGAAAGTGGAGGAGAGGCGCGGAGGAAAAGAGGGAAGAGTGGGAGCAGGGGGAGAAAAAAAAAGAAGTTTGAGGAGACGTGAGAGCGAATTAAACTGGAGTGGAGAAAAAAAAAAAAGATCCTGATAATGGAGAAAAAAAAAAAGAGGAGGGGTTCAGAAGGGCGGCAAAGGAACAGAGGTCGTCCATCGCCGTGGAGACAGTTGATTGACGGGCGGCGGATTTGAAGTGTTTAGGCAGCAGAACCCGACACCCAGGGCGCTCTGACATGCGAGTGCTCACACCCACACACACTGCAACACCAGACCTACACACACACACACACATGCACGCACGCACGCACACACGCACACACACACACACACTCCAACATGCACACGATACAATGGAGGACCGTATAGAAGGGGCGGGTTGGGGGGCTGTTAGTAACCTGAGAGTCCAGCTGTCAGCCCATTAGCAAACCAAAAACACATATAGTTTCACATTACATGTAGACAGATATAACCCCCCCCCCAAAAAAAGTCCCCAAGCTAATAATGTTCACGCTAATGACGTTATGCAATCTTCAGAACCGGTCCAACCTTCACTACCGGTCCAACCTTCAGGATCTAGGAAACCTTCAGTAGGTCCAACCTTCAGTAGGTCCAACCTTCAGAACCGGTCCAACCTTCAGAACTGGTCCAACCTTCAGTAGGTCCAACCTTCAGAACCGCTCCAACCTTCATAACTGGTCCAACCTTCAGAACCAGTCCAACCTTCAGAACCAGTCCAACCTTCAGTAGGTCCAACCTTCAGAACCGGTCCAACCTTCAGAACTGGTCCAACCTTCAGTAGGTCCAACCTTCAGAACCGGTCCAACCTTCAGAAAAGATCCAACCCTTAGAACCGGTCCAGCCTTCAGAACCAGTCCAACCTTCAGTAGGTCCAACCTTCATTACCGGTCCAACCTTCAGAACCGGTCCAGCCTTCATGTCCCTCTGAGCCACATGCAATGGATTCTGGAGTGGATACGTTGGCATGGTTACTCTATCTTGGCTCTTTCCATGATTGCACACGTATGTGGGGCCAGCTTTTGTGCAACTCTGCCTGCCAGCCTCGTAATGCGTGCGATTACGCTATTGAATCAAAAGGCAGCTGAGGTGTCCAACAGTTCCTTAAACTCTACATGCTATCAACACAATAGTGACTCATTGTGGTCAGATGTGGGAGGCAAAAGTCGACCACACTTTCATTTCCAGCCAACACTTTTGAGATAACTACCTCCATTGAAGCCGGCCTCCATGAAATCTGTTTGTCCTGGCAGGGAGGCTGCGTAAGCAGAGTGATCTAGTCCTCAAAGAGGACAGCAGTGGCAACAAGTGTGCGTTTCCTGTGCTTTATTGAACACACTATGTAGTTGTGCCAGCGTGAGGACCCCCACAGACACGTACCGGCAGACACACATTCGCACGTGCCTGCGCACACACACCATTGACCCACAGAGAGTTGCAATCCAGAATGTTCTGGGTTTGTTGCGTCAGGGCTGAGGGGAGTGCCTACACAGCTTCCTGATATTAGAATTGATTTGTCTGGCATTGGCTGTGTTCCCTGTGGCTGGACATACTTCCACAGTATAACACCTCGTACTATCTGCCCCCCCCCCCCCTCTCGCTCTCTTTCTATTCAAATTACATTTTTTTTTCAATTTATAGAGCTCTATTGGCATGACAGTACCAATGTTTATATTGCCAAAGCAAACATTGATGAACATATAATGTGACATAACAGAATAACAATTACAGTAATAACAGAGGTTAATTATTAAATGATCTTTAAGTGTATGTTAACAGTGACTTCCAGGGAAATAGTATTTATATGTGTGTGTGTGTGTGCCTATCACACACATATAAATACGTTTAACACGGGATGTCACAGTTAACATGATGAGGTTCCACTGGCTGTGACAGGAGGTCACATATTTGGCTGCTATTATGCAGTAGTTAGGTTTTTGACCTAATATATATTTTTAGTTTCTCTATATATTTTGCGTTTCAAACTCATTGCATTTGTTTACAATTCTGGGGAAGAAGTTTGCTCTAATATCAGGATATTTGTTGTAGTGCAGCGGGAAGAGTGGCTCTGTCGTAATCTGCAAGAGTGTACTTTTAGTTTCAAGCCAAATAACCTTCAAGTTTGCTTTCAACTTTGGATGACTCGGTCCAATAATTACATATTTAACCTTTTGTCTTGTAATAATTTGGTTGGGCCAGATCGTCAGTGAGCTGAGGTGTTGTGTCCAGGGCGCAGAGCTTGTGGACCAACTGGCAGAGGGGGCTCTTTTCTGGCGTCATCACTTGGTGTTTTAAGGCATGGTGATGGTAGAATTGGGGGTCAGATTTTTAGAGATGGTTATAGAATTGAATTGCTCTATTTTCAGTTCTAATATGGAGGGGGTATTGCCCTAATTCGGCTCTGGATGCGTTCTTTGGAGTTTTCCTTTGCACTTGGAGAATGTTTTTACAGAACTCCAAATGCAGAGTCTCCATTGGGTGTTTGTCCCATTTTGGAAATTCATGACTTGAAAGTGGACCCCTCACTTCACTGCCATATAGAATGATTGGTTCTATGACCGATTGGAATATTTTTAACCAAATTCTAATTGGGATTTCAATTTCGATGTTTCTTTTAATTGCATAAAAGGCTCTTCTTGCTTTGTCTCTCAGGTCATTCATTCACAGCCATGCGGAAACTGCCTGTAGTGCTGATATTTAAGCCTCAATATGTATAGTTTTTGGTATGTTCTAATTCATCAGCCTAAATAACATTTTAATTTGTGGTCCTGATTTCCTGAACGTTTTTGGAAGAACATGATTTCTGTCTTCATTAGGTTTACTGTCAGGGTCCAGGTCTGACAGAACACGTGCAGGTGATCTAGGTGTTGCTGTAGGCCCTCTTTGGTAGGAGGCAGAAGCACCAGATCATCTGCATAGAGGAGACACTTGACTTCTGTGTTATTTAATGTGATACCAGGTGCTGCAGATTGCTCTAATGTTTTTGCCATTTGATTGATATAAATTTTGAACAGAATCGGGGATAGATTACACCCCTGTTTCACTCCATGTTTCTGAGGGAAAAAGGATGTTTGTTTGTTACCAATCTTAATTGTACATTGGTTGTTTGTGTACATAGATTTTATTACATCATATGTTTTCCCCCCAACACCTATTTCAATTAGTTTAAGGAAAATACCTTCATGCCAAATTGAGTCAAATGCTTTTTTGAAGTCTACAAAACTTCTTTTGGTTTACTTCCTTGTCAATTAGGGTGTGGAGGGTAAATATGTGGTCTGATGTGCGGTTATTGGGTAAAAATCCAATTTGACTTTTGCTTAAAACATTTTGCTCCTCAAGAAAGAGTAATAGTCTGTTCTTTATAATACAGCAGAGCATTTTTTCGAAGTTACTGTTAACACAGATTCCTCTGTTGTTATTGGGGTAATATTTGTCTCCACTTTTGTAGATTGGTGTGATTAACCCTTTGTTCCAAATATCTGGAAAATACCTGCAGTTATGATTATGTTGAAGACTTTTAGTATTGCCAATTTTTATTTGCCATCAGAGTATTTGATGATTTCATTTAATATGCTGTCAGCACCACAGGCCTTTCTGGGTTTTAGTTTGTTTATTTGTTCTAATAGTTCAGATTGGGTAATTGGGGAATCCATAGGATTTTGGTAGTCTTTAATTCTTCATTCAAGGATTTTTTACTTTTCTTGAATTTCGTTTTTGTTCTGGGCTGCTTGATATATTCATATAGAGATTTGTGAAGTGATTTGTCCAAATATCACCATTTTGGATGGACAGGTGATCAGGTTTTGTTTTGTTAAGGGTATTCCCATTGTCCCAATTTGTATTTAATTCTATGGATTCCTCAATGGCTTCAAGCTGGTCTCTTGCATGTTTTTTTTTTGTATTGTTTCAAAGTTTCTACACACTGAAGGCGTATATTTGGGTTGTTTGGATCTCTATGTTTCTGATTGGATACATTTCTTAATTTTTTTCTTAATTGTTTACATTCATTGTCAAACCATTTGTCACCATTAGTTTTTGGGGCTAGTTTGTTTTTCTTCTTTAGATTTGACAACAACGCTGATTTATCAAATATAAAGTTCATGTTTTTAACAGCCAAATTTACACCTTCATTATTGTAGGAAAATTGCATGTTGAGAAAGGTGTCCAACAGTGTTTGTATTTGTTTGTTGGCTGTTGCTTTTTAGTAGTTGTCTTTGCTGTTTTTGCCCCAGCTGTGGGATTGAGTACTGGGATTTAGATGTTTAGGTTCTGAAGCCTCATTAGTTTCTGCTCTCTTCAGATACACAGTGATTCTGCTGTGGTCTGAGAGAGGCATTAGTGGGCTGACTGTGAATGCTCTGAGAGACACAAGGTTTATGTCCGAAATAAAATAGTCAACAGTGCTGCAGCCAAGAGATGAGCTGTAAGAATACCTACCTTACCATAATTATGTACAGACCCAGTGTACAACAGAGTTGTAGAACCTGAGTTCCATTGGTGTTTGGCATTTTGTCATAATTGTTTCTTTTGGGGTATGAGGGGGGGAGCTGTTTTGTCCAATTATATGTTTAACCCCTCGGTTCTCAATAGTGTCTCGTTTCTCTGCTGTTCTAGCATTGATATCTCCGAATATTAACACATTCCCTTGCTTTTGGAATTGACTTATCTCCCCTAAAATGGAGAATGTTTCCTCATTGAAATAGGGTGATTCTGATGAAGCAATGTATGTTGCACAGATAAATACATATTTTTCTGTTAAGATAGTTTCCTTTTTAATTTTTTGCCAAATGTAGACGTGTCCTTTATTGATTGGTTCTATTAAGTGAGTTAGTTCAGATTTGTACCAGATTATCTCGTCTCTCTGTCTCTCTCTCTCCTCTCTCTCTCTGTCTCTCTCTGTCTCTCTCTTCTCTCTTTCTCTCTCTCTCTCTCTCTCTCTCTCTCCTTCTCTCTCTCTCTCTCTTTCTCTCTCTCTCCGCTCCTTCTGTCGGGGACTTGGACAGGCTAGATATTGGTAGACCTGAGAACCTTTGCTGAGATGTGATGGACTGAGAAGGTTTTCTGTTCTGTACAGAATCATTGAGTTCACTGATAACTGGTTGAAGATGTGTTGGCTGTCACTCTCTGGAACTGACTTCTTCTTTGGCAGTGGCCATTTTCTTTCTGTGTTTGTAAATAGTTTGGTTGATTAGTTGGAGTGGCTAACCAGTCTTTGTGAAAATGCTTTACATCATGATGAAGAGGAGAAGGAGGTGTTTCATCATGATGAAGAGGAGAAGGAGGTGTTTCATCATGATGAGGAGGAGGAGGTGTTTCATCATGATGAAGAGGAGAAGGAGGTGCTTCATCAGGCTGAGGAGGAGGAGGTGTTTCATCATGATGAGGAGGGGAAGGGGGGATTTCATCATGCTGAGGAGGAGGAGGTGTTTCATCAGGCTGAGGAGGAGGAGGTGTTTCATCATGATGAGGAGGAGGAGGAGGTGTTTCATCATGATGATGTGGAGGAGGTGTTTCATCAGGCTGAGGAGGAGGAGGAGGTGTTTTATCATGATGATGAGGAGGAGGAGGTATTTCATCATGATGAGGAGGGGGAGGAGGTGTTTCATCATGATGAGGAGGAGGAGGAGGTGTTTCATGAGGCTGATGAGGAGGAGGTGTTTCATCATGCTGGGGAGGAGGAGGAGGTGTTTCATCAGGCTGAGGAGGAGGAGAATGTGTTTCATCATGCTGAGGAGGAGGAGGAGGTGTTTCATCAGGCTGAGGAGGAGGAGGATGTGTTTTATCAGGCTGAGGAGGATGTGTTTCATCATGCTAAGGAGGAGGAGTTGTTTCGTGAGGCTGATGAGGAGGTGTTTCATCATGCTGATGAGGAGGTGTTTCATGAGGCTGAGGAGGAGGTGTTTCATTAGACTGAGGAGGAGGTGTTTCGTCATGCTGAGGAGGAGGAGGAGGTGTTTCGTCATGCTAAGGAGGAGGAGGTGTTTCATCACACTGAGGAGGAGGAGGACGTGTTTCGTCATGCCGATGAGGAGGAGAAAGTGTTTCATGAGGAAGAGGAGGTGTTTCATCATGCTGATGTGGTGGAGGTGTTTCATCAGACTTAGGAGGAAGAGGAGCTGTTTCATAATGCTGAGGAGGAGGAAGAGATGTTTCATCATGATGATGAGGAGGAGAAGGTGTTTCATCATGCTGAGGAGGAGAAGGAGGTGTTTCATCATGCTGAGGAGGAGAAGGAGGTGTTTCATCATGATGAGGAGGAGGAGGTGTCTCATCATGATGAGGAGGAGGAGGAGGTGTTTCATCATGATGAGGAGGAGGTGTTTCATCAGGCTGAGGAGGAGGAGAAGGTGTTTCATCATGATGAGGAGGAGGAGCTGTTTCATCAGGCTGAGGAGGAGGAGAAGGTGTTTCATCATGATGAGGAGGAGGAGGTGTTTCATCAGGCTGAGGAGAGGGAGGTGTATAATCATGATGAGGGGGAGGAGCTGTTTCATCATGATGAGGAGGAGGTCTTTCATCATGCTGACGAGGAGCTGTTTCATCATGCTGAGGAGGAGAAGGAGGTATTTCATCATCCTGAGGAGGATGAGGTGTTTCATCATGCTGAGGAGGAGGGGGAGGTGTTTCGTCATGCTGATGAGGAGGATGAGGAGGTGTTTCATCATGCTGAGGAGGAGGATGAGGAGGTGTTTCGTCATGCTGAGGAGGAGGAGGAGGTGTTTCGTCATGCTGAGGAGGAGGAGGAGGTGTTTCGTTATTGCTGAGGAGGAGGAGGTGTTTCATCATGCAGAGGAGGAGGTGTTTCGTCATGCTGAGGAGGAGGAGGTTTTTTCCTGAGGAATCACTTTCTCGTCCTTGTTTGTGAAAGCTTTAGATCTTAACCGAATATTACAGAAACGGGTTATTGTCTATCTTGTGTGTGTGTGCTTGAATGTGTGTGTGTTTGTATGCTTGTGAGTGTTTGTGTGTGTGTGTGTGTGTGTGTGTGTGTGTTTGTATGCTCGTGAGTGTGTGTGTGTGTGAGTGTGTGATGGTGGTGGATCTGAACAACATGCTAATTATATATTGAGGGGACAGCTGTTTGGCTGAGTGACAGGAAAAAGCTCTTCATGATTGCTGCTCGCTCCCAGAGAGAGAAAAAGTGTGTGTGTGTGTGTGTGTGTGTGTGTGTGTGTGTGTGTGTGTGTGTGTGTGTGTGTATGTGTGTGTG
>JAVQIZ010064122.1:0-26334 GCA_036023535.2 Galaxias brevipinnis
CCCCCCCCCCCCCTCTCGCTCTCTCTCTCGCTCTCTCACCCTTGTAGACGGGTTGCGTTTGGTATGGGGTTTTGTTTGGGGCTAGGTTGGTTGGTAGGTATCATGTGTGGGGAGTGATGAATGGCTACTTGTGTGAACCTGGGTGGGAAGGGCTAATACTAGGGAACTCGGATTGGCCTTTTTACCTCGACAACCCCAGCGGCTGGTAATTGGCACCATATGTCAAGCAGACAGACCTCTCCATAGTGTGCGCCTCTCGGCCTCGTCCTCCGCCTTATCAGCCTAGCGAAGGGTCTCAACGTTTGACTGCCTCCTTTCAAATACGCTCTAGAGGCTGCAAGGATTCCTCTCCCTCCACTCGACCTTTTAAGAGCCCGAGTGATCATGGAGGATGACAACACAAGGAAATTGTGAGAGTTGACTTGTGTTTTTTTTTTTTATTAAAGTAAAGAACAAAGACACACATTGCTCTGAGGGAGCTGTTACAAACGTCATTAATGCCAATAGCAGTTGAGTTTTGCTGAGCAGTTACTGAGTGTGCGTATTTGCATTATTTCTTGCCAATAAGTCGAGTATAAATAATTGTAATTTTCACCAATTCATTATTTCTTTCATGTTGATAAAGGCATACCCACAGAAATGCAATTAATAGGAAAGCCATATGACACCTTAATGTCATGCTGGATTAGTTCTGTATTCCCTGCCTGCCCTTTGTGCGTGAGCTCCATGGTTAAGCAGATGGGGTCAAGGACATCTCGCTCCCTGGCCAGCTAGCCCTGCACTACCCTGAGCCTGTCAAGGCAGGAGAGGCTGCCTGAGAGGGATTACAAGGGAGGCCCAGGGATCTCAATCAGGAGACCCTTCTTAGGCACTGTGAGAAAGTGCAGCCTCCTGGACAGAAATGTATTGTTACTTCAGGGACTGAGTCAGCCTGAACTTAGCACCGAAAGACGGGACTTTATCCTTCTGTTGTTAGTGTGTCTAATCCAATATGGTAAAGGGTAGTCTCTTGATCTGGCCCGGTGAACGCATTGGAGAAATGGTGTGATAAATATGCTGATGACAAAATAAATATCTAATAACTAGAAATGTATTTCATGGTGGACTGAATGGTGGAATGTTTGATGGCACTTCTTAAGAGACTTCTTAATTAAGGATGTATTCCACCATCCCATAATTTTTGATTTTTAAGTGGGGAAAATACATATATAGCCTCATCCAAATGCTAGGGCTTATATCTGGTGGAAAAGACACATTCATATTTGTTTTTAAGCTAAAGTGGGTAAATGTTATTGTTTTGGTACGGTTGTTTGGAAATCAGTTGTTTCAGAAGAGCTGCCAATGTATTTACAAGTTACAAACCCTGACTAGTTTATCTAAAACTAAATTTTTTTTTTTTTCTTTCAGACAGGGTCAAATATTATGTAAGGCCTTTTCTCCACTAAAGGTTAATTGGCTTACACAGGCAAGATACTGAGCGTTTGAATTACAAATGATTTACTTCTGCTTCCTATTAGGAAATTGCATTATTACCACAACACAAATACTATGAATGAATTAATGATTAAATTGCTGTTACGGGTCATCTAAAAAATTTATTTAAATTGCATGTAAAACTGTCGGTCAATTAACTCTTTAATGTCTCTGGTTTCAAGGATGCCATCATTTGCCTCTGTATATGAATTATTCTGTTCTATCAATTCATTTATTTGATTGAAATGAAAACGTAAGTTTGGAGATCATAATAAGGACATGGGTGTTTTGCAGTACAAGCACGGCCCAAACGTAATAAAATCCATTGTGCCTTGACACTCGGCAACTACGGGATACCGTTCCATTAGAAAAATTAATTTGAAACCAATCACCCACCCTACCTGCTGCATATTACTTTGAAGAAGGAGTGGATAAGGCTATTCCATTTTTCTCCAAATTGTCCCTAGTGTTTTCTCATGTGATAACATACTCCCAGGCAACCCCTTTCCCTGCCCCCTACTCTCTTCCATGTTGTCGCTGCAAGGCCAGTCAGTTTGGGTTCCCTCAACAATGGAATGTGGCTTATGTTTGGCAAGCCTCCCTCTCCCACAGTAGGACCTGGCAGAGCCGGGGTTATCCATCATCACAACTGAAAAGGCTGGCAGAGTTATGGCTTTCACCTTTGACAGTGAACAAGGGACTGACCAGCCCGCTCCTTTGTCCGTGCGAGGCCAGACTGGCTTGCGAAGATACCACAGTTCCCATCGCTTCTCTCAAAGTGGATACAGGCCTGGCTGAATACATCTACCCAACCAGTTTGTTTTAGTGTGTCTTCTAATGTGTCCAGCTTTTCCTAAATTGATAGGCATATTGTTTTGTCATTTCTATGCAAAAGAAGTGATCAAAGGTGGGCGTGAGGATTTCACACATGACAGCTGCAGTCAGAAGGGAAATGGCTCTGAAGGAAAATGAAACGCTTACTAGCCTGCCGAGCTGATAAACTCATTTCCCAGACTCACACTCTGACCAGACTGCAATGAAAGCGTGAAAATGCCATCCCCTGAGACATGCTCATGAGGCTTCAACCCCATCGCTTTCACATGTGGAATGGAAGGAATTCTGCTGTTTCCGCCTGCTCTGCTCCATTCTCTGACATTGTTTTTCTGATCATAGTGGTGGGAGTGCACAGAGCTGCCCTGCAACGCCCATATGGTCCTATTGGCAGACACTTACGAGTTTGTCAAGAGAGCCCTTTTGACAGCTGCAGAGCACACTGAATTGCATAATTGCACAACATAACTCTTGAAAAAATTTACACCATACCCCCCCCCCCCTTTCCTATGCTTTGGTCCACCAACTCCACTCTGACTAAGATTGAGCTTCCAGCAATTGTGTTTATGTTTTGTTTAGATTGTTTGAAATGTTCAAGCCATTTTCATAATCTACAGATTTATGTGGGTGTGGTTTAAAGTTGTATACGTATTTTTAAGACAAATGAGAATCTTTCAAGGGGCCATTGCAGGGAAATATTTCCGTAAAGCCTATTTCCTATCAACAGCAATATGGAGATTCTGAGTTTGATCTTTTGTGTGTGTGTACTCCTGCATTGATTGAGGAATATGCAGATTGGATGATGTTGTTAATAGAGGTGTGAAGTCAACTCTGCAGGGCTGGCAGTGGTTGGCAAACGGATGTGTTTGTGTGTGTGTGTGTGTGTGTTTGGTGTTTGTGTCTGTGTTTCCGTGGGGGCGTAGTGGTGTTGGTGAGGTCTATTGTGAAACTGTGTGTGTGTGTGTGTGTGTATGTGTGTGTTGGTTGTCTGGCTTTTGCTGGAGCGCACATGGCTGCCAGGCATTGGCAGTGTGGCCTCTCAGACTGGGAGATTTGAGAGGGGTTGCATAATACTGGGAGCCCCCCGGGAGTGCAGGGTGCACAGGGTGATTAGACTTCATCAAGATTCACCTGTTCTCTCTTGTACGTTGTCCTGTAAATGTGTCCTCATTTCTTAGAAAATTAAGTTGTTTGTGTGTTTGAAAGGGGACAGACTGGGAGAGAAAAAGACTGTGAGAGAGCTTTTTCCTTTATTCCACCCGTGCCCCCGGAGAGTTCAAAGAAGAACGTCTGCAGAACATTTCGCTCCAACAGACTTGTCTTGTCCTCCACTCAGCTGCTGCGGATGTGCGGAAAACTGGGAGCCGTGCACTTCTGTTGGGAGAGAAACAGGAAGTGGTGCTTACTCCCATTTTATTTCAACGTGGCAAATCTTTATTTGTCAGAATACGACATGAGTCAGGCCACCTACTTACAGTACCACTCTACTGTTTCCTTTGTCTAGATGCAGCCCAGGCCTGTCCTCTTTCAGTTTCTTCTTGTAGACTCCAGGGTCTTTTGATTTGAAGTTTTGATTAGATATCAGCCCTGCTGAACTCCCAGTGCTATTAAATATCCATTCTCCTGTGGATGCACGCTGCTGGTCCAGAATCAAACTGAATGCTGTTAAGTCGCCCTCCCACCTCATTATCCAGGATACTTCACCAGCCTTTTCCACCCCCCCCACCCACCCACAAACTCTCCTCTCTGCTGGGCAGCAGCGAGGCAGGCCTTGCCATTAAAAACACTCCCAAGCATAGATGACTGACTTGGTGCCAGCTTGACCTCAAGGCTCCCATCAAACAGCCCCTGTCCTGACATTGACTCAACACACTGAAGTAGCCTTGTCAGCAGACTCCCCATTGCGATGGAACAGTATTGTGAAAGGACATTACTAACCAGGTTTCTTAGTGGTAAGACATTTGTAGTTTATTTATATCAATTAATGCTGTTTGGCTGCAGTCGTCTGAATGGGTTGGGTTTGGTGGTACTTTAGTTGGATGTCTACAAAGTATGATATGGATTGTTATAATTATCCTGATATATACTTTTGGTGCTTGAAGATTTTTGTTTTGCTAGTTTTGCATCAGATTGGTTCATATTATCATGTTCATGTTATCGAACACTTCAGAATACTAATCTTTTATCTTAAAGGTCTTCATAAAAATAGGTATCTCAAAATGCACATGTCAGTATATTAAAATACAAAAATTGAATAGCAGCATGCTATTCGCGTACAATCAAAGGACACTTTTTATTATTTGAATAAGATACAATTACAAGAGGTGTCCTATGATAAATGTCCCACCCTTAGGCTTAAATAGATGTATAATTTCATGTTCGTCTCTTCAATCTGATTCTCAAAAACAGATTGTACCCTTTTTTGGCACGGAGGGATGTTTCAGGCCGCGTGGGCGGTCGTGACTTCCAAACATTGTGATGCACTGCTGACTCACTGACCCCTGTTCTCTTGAGGTCGACAATAACCGCTGTCTGACCCCAGTATTTTCAGAGAAGAGGTTGAGAACATCCTGTATCCTGCATGCCTATTTGGTGATCATGGCCTGAATAATTGCATCTTGGTAGGTCTCACTGTGTCTAACGGTCAGGCTTGGATTGAGTGGCAGCCGAAGGACAAAGCGAGACGTGTGAAAGTCGTTGAACGCCTCGCTTCACACTGACATTATTTGCAGCATCCCAAGGCAGCATGTAGACATGTGGGCATTAGTACTTTGGTAGTTACTGATTCAGTTTCATCCTATATATGGAGTGACGCATTCATTTCATGAGTCAAATTCTTTTTTGACGCCAGTCTCTGCACAGTCATTTGAGGTCAACAGCGACATCGGTGACTATGACATTGATTGTCTGGTTTTTATTATGTATGTCTGCTGCTTTACACCTCTGCTTCCAAGTACATCCATAGCTCTTTGACAGTACTAAGAT
Source organism: Galaxias brevipinnis (assembly GCA_036023535.2). NCBI lineage: Eukaryota > Metazoa > Chordata > Actinopteri > Galaxiiformes > Galaxiidae > Galaxias > Galaxias brevipinnis. Next base: position 5,290 of record JAVQIZ010064122.1, read on the forward strand.
ACAATTAATGTAACATCTGTACCCACTACTCAGTGGCAGTAAGCTTTGTAGAACTAAAGGATATTTTCTCCGCATGTGCCTCTTTTGTTAAACCATATTTAATTTTCCTTCTCTTTACCACCAACCACGAGGCATTGTTGGTACGCTCAGGCAAAACAGAAAAATCTATTTGTATTGCTCCCAGCTCCCTTTAGTCCAAGAGAGCATTCCACGGTTTATTTAGAACTACAGGATCACTTCCTTGTGCAGGTTGCTATAAACAATTTGTTCGAAATAGACCATCTGCACATATTTAATGTCTATCTTTTATTTTAAAGAGCCATGGAATTAGACTTCTTTAAGCTTGAAAGTGTTTAGTTTTCTTACATTGATGTAAATGCATTTTGAGCCATTGCACATGTTGTTGAGAGTAGTATCAGACATTGTATTGGTTGAACTGATGGCCTAAGAAAGAGAAAACCCAACAGTATGTTGCTAACACTTAGCGGAAATAATGTCAATGCAGGCCTAATGGAAGCGGGAGTGAAAAAGAGGAAAGCACAATCCAAGCACTGGCGATTACATTTCTTGAAGTCTATGTGGATCTCTTGTTATTGTAGTTAGCGATCCACTTCACATATTGCTCTGTTAGGCTAAAGTATGTAGGTAATGTGAAGGTTCATTGATCAACTATGTCACTGTGTAGGAATATTTGTGAAACTGTTAATAATTTTAATTAAAAAAGGTAAATTCCAAGGCTGATAGACTGCGTGCATTTTATTAAATCGTTCTAAAATGTTGATAAAAAACGAATAAAATCAATTGGATCATTGAAGGCTGAATGTTTCAACACAGGTCTTTTTTCAAAGAAAGTTAAAAAGACTGTCTGACTTAAAGTAATTGGTGGTGGAATGAGTCATGGTTTACAGCTCTAAATATGATGCAACAACCTTAACTTTTTACTGCTAGACAGCTATATGTGCCTGGCCTACTTAGCCAAGTTCATACAATGTGGTCCACAAAGTGTATGTGTGGCCTGAATCAGATTTACAGGGGTAATGAAATGCTCTGCTCCCCCACAGATGTCTCGAGACACTCTTGCGTCTGAAATCGAATGACTAAAATCGTTAAATTCATTTTTAATGGGGCCAAAGCTGCAGCTGACGATGTGCGTTTTGTGATTCTTTCATTTAGATCAAGAGTGGTAAATCGGAGAAGGAGAGCCAGCAGCTGCTTCTGAGAAGCCTGCAGTACCTGGAGCGCTACATGTACCTCATCCTCTTCAACACCTATCTGCACCTGGAAAAGAAGGACTCGTGGCAGCGCTCCTTCACTCAATGGATGCAACAGGTCTGACACATCATTATTTCCTACTGACCCATATACCCTGAAAAAAGCAATAGGACTAACGTTTTTACGCCAATACAATTCCATGCTTAAAATTGTAATGACTTTGGATAAATCCACAGTTTCAGAATATTAAAGTAGAGTAGAGCAGTCTAATTATTGAAGCCAAAGGCGTAAAATGTTTATTGACATGCCATATCTGTGGAAATATCAGAATGATGCAGCCCGATTTGTTTACATTAACTTCGTCACTGTATTTATTTTTACTAGAGAAATACAGCATGGCAGGTTGCGAGTTTCTCATACAGTGCATACAATCCCTTGTGAATTTCACCCACCTTATGCATCATGACTCATTGAATCTTTTCTTGATTCGCCCATGGAAATTTCAGTAACGTAGCGTAAATATGAGGAGCTGTACAGAGTGAGTTTAAATATCTACAGTTCATGTATAATGACTATTTTTAGGAATAGGAAATCAATTTCTCTTGTCAATGTCAAGACGATATAGGTCACTTATTTCTTACTTTAAAATCCATCGAATGTACTCTACTCCTGCCCTGGCTTTATTAAACTCAAGGAGAAAGAGCCAACCTGCTATTAGCCCTGATGGAACATGTGTCGATTTCATTATTTTCTTCCAGCTGTCAAAAGTGTGTGAGTGAAAAAACGGTCTCAGCGGAGACAAAGCTTCTTTTTTATTTTTTTTTTAAACATTTTTGCTCTCCAGTTTGTGTGCTATGAACCGTTACCAGAGTTTCATTTGGATTTTCCCCCTGGAATTTACAAGCTTATTCTAGTTCTATTGTGGCCTGGTTCTTCACACATTGAATTTCATAACGTCTGGGTCCTGTGTTTTTGTTGGTACGTTAATCGTTTAGCCTGGTTTGGCCAGCTGTGCACCTACAGTAAAGCGTGGAATTTATGGGCATTCCTTACAAATGAGTGCCCTGTTACTGGTATCCCCAAGCATAGAGTGATGGCTTATTGCAATGTTTCTGATTAAGCCAAGGTTTTACATTTTGATTGTCATAGTGCTGTTTTGTAATAAACTTACCTCAAACCTCTGTTGTTGAGTGTAGAATAACTTGACACAAAATCTGCAAAAATGCCATTAAAAAAAAGTATTCATCTACTTTCTCACGTACAACCTGGCACAACAATAGTGTACAATCCAATTTCCACTCTGCAGATTAAACATAGAGGATAGCCTGCCCTAGAGGTTATTAACATCAATCAAGCTTTCATGCGGCCAAAACAAATTAATGTCTCGTCATCTGTGCTTTAAGGCTCCTTGAACCTGCCTACCATTCAGCAGAAAAAGTGGTTCCCTTTTCTTAGTTCCGAATTCAAGTGCGAAAGGAATTTATTTTAACTATCTATATCGTTTAAAGTACCAATTGCATTTTGCATTTACAAGTATAAGTGTGTATCTTATCTGGCTGATCTGGCTGAATGTTTAAAAAGAAAATGTATGAATACATCTACTTTTCCCTGAAGGAGGTGAACAATATGATTTGACAAAAAAAGAACATTTGTCCTAGAAAAGTGTGGTATTTTATATTAGACCATAACATCACTAGAAAAATTGTTAGATAATAGAAATACTGTGAGGTTGATTCTCCAATGCTATGACTAAGACATATCGTTTGATTTCTAAGGAAATCTAATTGCGCACGTACAATATGTATGGGACATAACCAAGGCAACAAAAAGCAAATTATTCAGACATGTACGCACAACATCAGAACAATAAAACATTTACAGCATGGCCTATTATGTATGTATTGTTACTGCAATGCTAATACCCTTCATCAAAGAAGCCTGTATAATATTGCTTGATGCTTGATGTGCATTAATTAGCCATTGAGGTGATATGTAAATGTACTGTACCATGTCCCTAATTTGTTTTCAATATGTTTGAATCAGCTCGTAGGATCTGAATGGTTGCCAAGGTGGTGATTAGTGCACTGGACACTCTGATGTGCCGCTGCAGTGACCCCCGGCCCTGGCTAGAATCATTAATCCATTGCCAGGGACGGTGACAGGATCATTAGTGACTGCATCATGCACCGTTGTCACTAGCCGAGTTATGCAACTAGCCAGCACCGAGTTGTACAGCTTGTCCTGCATATGGGCTGGGCGTGTGGACTAGTTTGATCTCTGCTTCCACAAATGCAAGGCTCGCTAAGATCAACGTGCAGGATGGGTCTCCGGTCTGTTTATAGCTCTGTCCTCCATACATGTACTAGGTGCAATAAATTATGCAGACGGTTGCCATGTAGCTAACATATACATGTAGCGTTGCCAGGATACTAAAGGGGCAGATAAAGAAAAAAAACAAAAAAACATTCAATGTCAACAGTGTGTGCACCGAACAAATATTGTTCCGGGCGTCATTAGCCTACTTTGCCTCAGGGCCATGTGGCAAGATCAGAGCGAAAACATCAGATGAAATATTTGAATCGAAATCCGTGTTTTGCCAACCGCAATGTGGCCGTTTGTACAATGAGCAGGCTTGTGCACGGTGGATGCCACGGATGCCTCCAGGAGAGGCACCCTATCAGTCACTCCAGCTGTTTTGATGTGTGCTACAGAGGCCTCCCTGTCCCTCTGCACTAGCTTGGTATGTGGGGCCTTTGAGATAGCCGACTGTGGGAAACACCCCCCGCCAGTCCCCTCACAGTAGCATTGGAGCCACCTAATGAGTATTGGCATGTGTGATCTCCTCAATATGGGATGAAAGGCACGTCTGCCAGCTTTGTTCAATATCACACATACACTGGCCACCAGATGCATCCGCGAACTCAGTGGGGTGGGGGGTCAAACCCTTCGACACAGAAGAAGAGGGTGACTGTGCACTTTGGGACGTGATCAACGGTGTAAGAGCACTTCGCTGCCCGTGCTCCTTTTAGCCGAGGTCCTAGGATTCTTAGTCTACCAAATTTTTTTTTAAAGAATCCTCTGAGAACAAATGGATCTGTTGAGAGGCAATATATCATCGCTTAACATTTTTCACACATTTCCTTTTTAGACAGTTTTAAAGGGGGCTGGATGATTCAGGATAGAACACATCTCAACAGCACAGAACACTGGTTTCCCATGGGAGTCAGTCCTAGACAAATGTTTTACTGCATTTCAAGATTTTTAAGTTAGATTTAGCTAATACATGTTTACACTGTTAACGGGGACAGGGATAACAAATGCTTGTGGAAAACATTTTTAAAAGGGTCATTGACTGTGCAAGCTTTTTCTTTTCTGAAAATATTTATTCTACTGCCTAATTAATGTTCTTGTTGAATCATGTGTTTGTACTTTAAATTTAATTTTACTTGGTCACATGGTTGAGTCCATGATACATGTTTAGGAGGTAGGAACCTTTTCTTAACATTATTTCCATCATTGTTTCAATATGCATTGAAGGTGCTGTACTGAAGATCCCCACATGTTTGTTTACATTCAACCTGGTCATACCCATAAAAGCTTGCTTCAGCCAGGCACTACAACTGATATACAGGTTCAGGCATGCTCACCGCTTCTAGCTTGCCAAGCTTACTGCGTGAACTTATACAATCTTAAAGTACCAGACTGGTTAACGTTATTTAACTAGTTAAATCCAACATGGTTACAATCTCTCTGTTCGCACCATCAAATTATTAAAAAAGATTCTCACGAACGACTTGGGATCGCATACATAACCCAGGTCTTTTTTATGCTATTATTAACACTTGTATAGGCTTATTAACACATGATAATGTTTAATTATAGTCTTATAAGGACTTATTAACATGTTATTTCCTTTTATACTAATGCTTATTACAAGGACCTTAATTTGAAGCGTTACCCCACAAAATACAATACATTTTCTGAATGAGACTGCATCGTATTGTTATCTTCATAGGACCAGCCTGATCTGGCAAACCCACTTTATGTTTCATTACACAGATTTACATGGCTTATAACCAATAGACAAGGATTTGAACTGGCAATTTCATGGCAAGACCCATCCGCATCCAGGTTGACTTTCAGGCGGAATTAGGGCACATGATGTCTTTTGAAGGGGCACAACTTTTTTAAATACCAGAATGCAAATATAATGAATTAAAAAATATTTTTTGCTATTACCTTTAGCAGGTGATGATAGTTAACCTAGCTAGCCCGTGCGCCCAAAGCTCTTTGCCAACAATGCAAGAAATGTGGGGCATAAATGCTAATTTTCTCTAGACATTTGATTGAATCCTTGATTTAGCTAAATAAAATGACATGTCATGTCAGGCTATGTTTTCATATCAACTTTTTCCAAAGTTTCATATAACCGTGTTCTTAACCGTTATTTAACAAGGTGCAACTGAGAACAAGTTCTCTTTGCAGTGACGACCTGGCCCCAGTTGCAAATTGCTTGAGTTAACCTAGTTCCTGTCCACTAAGAGGCAGTCAATTAACTTATTCAAGAGACAAGCAATTTAGTGCTCAAGCTTGGGCTTAGCCAAGTAACAGAAAACAGGCCTTCATTACACAATAGTACAGAAACAGGCAGCAGGGCTCCATTACACAGCAGTACAGAAAAGACAACCAGCCACCGTTCCACAACAGTGTAGAACAGACTGCATGACTCAACATTACAGTGTGTTGCCCAAGGAGGATATACCCTGTTCATGCAGCAAAGGAGCCACTTGGCTGCCTAGCCTCCCCTAGTAAAAATGTTATACAGTATTGCATTACTGTATTGCAGTATTGCATGTGTCACATTATCCAGTATTTAATTCCTACAATTATTTTATATCAGTATTTATCTTAAATGCCATGACAATGTCAATATCAAGTTACGTTTGTATAGAAAAAAAAACATTTAAACACATGGGTACGCTGTGAAAAAAGATAGATTGGTTTGGTGTAGTTTAAAAGTTTCTTCTTCAGGCTGCATATAAGTCAAGCACATTACCTCTCTGACTCTGGGGCCTTTGGCTGGAATGCTGATGTGTTCTGTTAGTGAGGTTTGGAGTCACATTCCCCTCAGCCTGCCGATGGCCCGTTAATAGCCAGAAGAGTAAACTGGACAAGCTGTTACCGTTTTAATGGTGTCTATTATAGGCCTGTATCTAGGAGGTTTGTTCACCGTATTGTTGGGTCCCCCGTTGAGATGTCCCTGGTCTCCCACCATGCTTCCTGCCCGTTATGCCTTGTTGGACAGCCACAGTGGACCATGAGTCAGCTTGACCAAGCTAGCCTTCCACTCGCTTCCAAAGACCCCTGACACACAGTAGTGTTCTCTCCCTCACACCACAGTAGTGATTCTAACTTAAGAGCATAGTCAAATCCGCATCATCTTGGTCCTATAAAAGTATTAATTCTACAATATAGAAATGTGTGACCCGTTGTTGTTGTTGCTCTTGAGATACCAGGCTAAATTAAGTGTGTAGTTATGTTTACAGTACACTGGACTAGTGCACTGCAACCAGTTGTGTTGCATGTACCTTAATGCTTCCTGTGCGTTCGTCCTGTGGTAGGTGGCTGCCAGGGCCGGGGTTTACAACATCCTTAACCAGCTGGGCTTCTCTGAGTTTGAAAACCCAAGGGACACTCCATTGGCCAGACTGCGCTGCCGCTGGCAACAGCAAAACATCCAGTCACTTCCCTTCCGTGGGGAATTCATTTGAAAAGACCACTGTGAACTTGCCAAAATGATGCTATGCTTATCTTCCTTGCTTTTAAAAAACAAGTGTAATAATGTTAAGGCTGTGTATTTTACCCAACTGATAATGCTAACTATTGTTTTTTTGTTGTTGTTTTTTTATCTGTTGTCAATATTGCATTTTTGTGTATGTTGTTGACTACAATTCAAGCAAAAATTTGTGCCTATTGCTTTTCTTAGATATGTTCCAATATAGAATTGCAATCAAATGATGTCCAGCTTTTTTTGTTAAAAAGATGTTACATTTTAGTGTTATGTTTGTTTTTTAATACATGTGTTAATGTTCAGTTAGGCTACAACCTAACTAAAACATCTTCAAAGTACAAGCCCTGGCCATTTCACACTCCAGACTGAAGTGAATGGTCAATTCTTAATATTTTCAGTTCTTTGGCATTGCCTTTAAGACAAGTCGTGACAGTTTTGTATTTTTATTAATGTAAATCAAATGCCTAGCCATTTCACTTCCTACCTTTTAAGAAACGTATTGTTTACTTAGTAGCTTTCTATGAAATAACTGCCTTCAAATATTCCTGTTAATGGCTAGTAAAAACTATTATTCCAAAAAGGATATCTTTAGATAGCATTTCCTTGAGAACAAAGAGGTTTGTCTAAAAATATGTGTCAATTTAATTTAATTAGAATATTTTACTGCACACATTGTCAGGGGTTGCTTGATTTGTTTAAAAATAAATGGGTTGAATCATTCAATTGTTTACTTATAGAAAATCTATTACTACAACATGAAACAAAATGAGCTGTGTTTCATTTACTGTACAAATAATTTACTGTCCAAACAAAAGAACAACATTTAAAAGTGCCGTGTCCTTTTATACACAATATAAAATACACAATACAATGCTACTACAGGACAATTATGCCACTATAGGCCCATTTGAACCTGCTGTATATTTTTCTTAAAAATATTTGCTGGTTTGCGCTCAGAACCCAATGGGCCTGCCGTGTTTATTTGGGGAGTTGTAGCACATCTTAAATGTTCGGGAGATTTACTGTGTCCTAATTTTAAATGTACTAGAATCCTATTTGAAGCTGATAACAATGTCATCTAGCCGTTGGGTACTGTATTCTTTGATCGGATAACCTTAGGATAATATGTTTACCCTAAGCACATAAATATGAGAATTACATTGTCTGCTTTGATTTTCCCAGGCCTGCTCTATGAGTAAAATTCTATGGCCCACAGCAAAATATATGTCTGAACATATTGTACTGCAACGGATAAACTGTACTCGTTTTGTTAGGTTATGCATTATAGTACCCCTCAGCATCCGCTGTGTGTGGGTGGGTTTTATAGAGTAACAAAAAACAGGTTTACCATTTACTATGGAAACGTGACAGGAAGTTAAAGCTGCTTTTATTCCAGAAATGTTTAGGTGAAAATGTGATTAATTGTATGGGCTTGTTCTAGGGGTGATTGTTCTTATTTTTAATTATCTCTACAAGCCACTCGCCACACTCTTAGTTACCATATCACATCCTAAATGCATTTAATTGTATGACCTGCTAACATTTATTAACTCTTTTTATACTGTTTTCTGCATATTTTTGTTTAAAATATAATTTAGTTTTGTTATCTAATATCTGTAAAGTTGTGCAGGAACTTTGAACCGTAAGGATGCCCCTTTGGCTTTTAACATTGTACTTTGCAGAAAATAAGGGTTTCAGTTTGTTAGTGTCAGTGATAGTTTGCCCTCCCAGTCTTTCAATTTAACCAACGTGACAAGACACCAATTAACAAGAAAAGTAAACCTTTCGGCTCCTAAAAATAACAAGAAAGAGTTGTACACACCTTAATTTGTACAAATCCAAGTATTCGGACAGCCTGTTAATGCAAAAATGCACTGCCTAACGTTATATAGTACACATAAATGTTAAAAGTGACCTTTAGGCCACCTTTGAGTAAAAAAAAAAGAGATTGAAAAAAAGAGATTGAAGGTGTATGTTTATTTTTTTTCTGTGTCATTTCTTACCAATGCTCTTTCTTTTTTTTTCTGCAAAATAAACCATGCAAATAAAATGCCATCTTGTGTTGAGTTATTCGACTATCATTTTCCAATAAACCATGCAAAAAATGTATAATTGGGCATCTCTAGATTTGGTCTTTCATTACCTATAAGCAGGAGTGTTGTACACTTTTGACTTAGAGTGAGTTGAGTTATAGATAACCAAGAGCCAAATCATTATCTCATTACCTACTGATATTCAATCCACACTTTGTGTCTGTGTCACCCAAGAACAACCTAGAGCATTAGACAGTTCATTTTCAGTGCATTGATGTAAAATTACATTTGTAACGTTTATTTAACTCAAATCAGAATATTCCTCCAAAACAGCTACTACAGTATATGGACCTGGAAATTGGACTACACCTTTAAGAGCGGAAAGGACAAATACAATCATAGAGGGATTATTGGCCCCCTTGAAGATGTACAGGGTTGACAAGCTTCTTTGGCTCCGCTGACCTGCTTTGAAAGGTTGATATCCCAGATCCCTTCCCGCTATGTAATGGCATAACAGGCTTATCTTGGGAGCTCGGAAGTTGTTTGGATTTTTATCACATTGCAGCCTATCCTGAATTATTGCAAATGGAAACCAAGTGGTGCATATTGAATGACCTTTGTAGTTTATTAGTCTTGTAAGCATTCTTCATTCATTTCAGTATTATTGACATGATTTATCTCTTGTTAGGCAATTTTGTTGGGTAATAAAAAAAACTAAACACACAATCAGATCAGGCCACCGCATGTCCCCCTTCATAAAAAGGGAATTTAGTTTCTTAGTTTCAGTTGCTTTTTACCAACCTAGGATAAGTTCATAAAAAAAAAAACATTAGAACATGGAGGCAAGCTATTCTGTTGCAGCATGTGGTCAACTTGACTCCAGGTCAAGATAAGCCCAGGACATGAAGACCATGGTGGGACGACATTGCGGCCTCTCCGCTTTGAAATGCTTTCCAGACTCATTGCGATACTCTCCAATGTGTAACTCAAGCTAGCAGTTCTGAGGGATCCAAAGATTACGAAAGACAAAGAGCTGCATTGAGACGTAAGCGGCTAGAGGGGATGTAATGAACTTCATCTGAAAAGCTTCCCTCTGGAGATGAGAGAGTGCTCAGGAGAGGAGGCTCGCTGCCTTGGCAGGAGTGCACCCAGCTCCCTCCTCAGAACTCACAAACCTCTATGTTACCCTCTTGTTATCACAGCTCAAGTAGACTACCAACATCCCTTCACTGCAAAGCACCCATTGCCTTGCACACATTTTAGTAATTAAAACACTAAGGCAAAGGTGTGTTATGAACTATGTACTTCCACTTCCTCTACAGAACAATCAAATGCATAGTCTTTTTCCTAAGAATAACTTAGATAAAATAGATTACTAAACTGGATTGCCAGCCAAGCACTGTATGATTTGGAAAAAATTTACTTCAGTGGACTATAATTTCTTGCAGGTTCATCTGGGCAGCAAATAGTTATTTTACAAACAAAACTAATAGCAAGTACACTTTTGTAAACTTATAACTAAATAATGAGAAACTGGCACATAATTATCCAATTATTACTTTGTGCCTATACAAATCAAATTAAATTGAATCTTTTTAACAGTAGTCGTTTCGTTAAAATGCCCATATGGAGCCAAACTTAAGTCCTTTTTTTAGAATGAACCTCTTGTCCCTAAACCTTCTGTCTGCTCAAGGCTGGAGACTAAAATAACTTTTCCAAATGACTCAGTAGTTACTTGGCTGATATTTTCTCTCTTTACACAAGCTGTTCTGCAGTCGTGCAGCTGCGTTGGGTCTCCCTGCATCTCAGAGATGAAATGTAACATATTTTCTCAGCAAGCAGGGATGGCTAGCCACATTACAGCACACACAGAGGAGTCCATAGCACACCACTGCCTTCAGCTCAATGTTGTTTCTCCAATGGAAGCTAACTGCACTGCAACTTCTCTCATGGACTTAATTGCTGTGCTACACATTGGCAAAATGTTTGTGGAGCTGGCACAACATCATTTAAACCATTTGGGGAGAAGGCGGATTTTAGAGCAGTTTGAAGTTAAATGGAATGCATTTAAGTTCAGTATGATGGCATCTCACACCATCGACTTCGTTCTAAGTATTGCACTCACTACAGGGGTAAATGAGAAGACCAAAGGCAAAACCTTCACAATTGCTGATAAAAACGATGGGTATGGATAAGAACTGAATGTAGAACAACATGCCTTCAAGTCTACGCTCAGGGCACACTCTTTGACAGAGATGGGAGTAATGCATGCAGTGTAGTAGAAAATTGTTCTTGTGTATGGATCCAATCTCAGACTCTGACTAGAGCTATTCATTTCAAGGGGAAAAACTAGTGGTTTTAATTGAATACTCTGCTTTTGATGAATACCTTTCTGGCTTTCTGGATATAGTAAAAGCCCTCCTGTAGCAATGGATGGGAAAAAGAGCATACAACTTCTTACAAGGCTGAGGGTTTCCATCTCGTAATGCTTTGGTAAGTTCCGCTTGACTATTAAATGCCAAGCTTTGGATCACAATCAACTCCATCATTGTATTATGCCTAAAATGAATGTATGCAAAAGAAACACACCTGCTTGACTTCAACCGTCCTAGAGGCATGGAGATAATTGTAGCCAGAAAAAAAGAAGCTTGGGGGAGGTCCTCTAACAGAACACAGACACACTCCAGGAACAGCTTGGAATGGAGAAAGAATGTCCAGTCTAGACACCTCCACTGTAGAAATTAGATATCTGGAGTCAGCACCTTTGATACCCTTCAGTAACACAAATTCCTGAGCTGTGTGTCCAGAGTCATAGTGTGAATAATGGGGGTTTGGGTTGATATTTGAATGCAGCTTTCTAAATGTTTGGCAATATGAACACCCAATGAGGAAGTGGGAAGGGCTGACATCTCACCCTAGTGGAATCCACACTGTCCACTCTTTCAGACATACAAGGAAAATTTACTTGTGCCTCTTCTTTTTTTTGTGCAATTTATAAGTCCGTAAGTCCTGCATTGGTCAGACAAAAGCTTTATGACAAAGGTAAACTGGTAAAATTATATGGCTGTGAAATTATATGACTCAAGTCTATTATTTGGCTTTAAAATGCCAACTTCATTTTGTTAAACAGGATCTAGGAAAATACAACTTCAAATAGTGTTAAAAAAAAGGGCTTTCAAACTATTCTCGTTAAATATGTAGTATAAATATGCATATGCAGTACCTTAATCCATTCGCGCCTGTTCTATTCGCCAGTAATTCATACGCATTCCTATCTTCCTATGTGCACCTCCTAGACCAGTAGGAAGAAGGCGCCTAAACTAACGCTCTAGTGGTTGGTTAGAAGTTGTGGAGCTGGAAAAGTTGGAGGGTAGTTTTGTGCCTCTTCTCATACCCAACCAACGGTGCGCTATGGTGCACGACTGCGCGGCAGATGTTTTAGCACAGGAGACGTCTGTGTTTATCCTAACTTAGCAAACGTTTGAGTAAGCGAAAAAAAATCCTTGATTTTGATAGATTGAAACAAATCTGTTCCGCCGGCCGGTCAAGGTTATTGGTACTTTTTTAAAACAAAATTAACGGGGAAAGTTAACAGTTAACAGGGAACTTTCGTCATCAGCCGAACCGATATTGCCTTCCTAAATGGATGCGGCTGTCCCGGTTTGTGCACAGCATTTTAACAGAGGCCAAAAAATTGGAACCACTTGTGAATAGGCCACCCGTCAGTTTGGCGTCAAACTTGCAGAATGCTTGCCGGCTTCGTTAAAGTTCAAGATTGAGGGTTTTTCGCACAGACTCAGTTGAGGAGGAGGGAATAGCGTCTCAAAGTTTACAACAGAAAGGAAACTTCAACTCACGCTGAAGTGGCAACTTTCTAACTACAATAGCTGTCGCTATGGATTGTATTCATTTATGTATGTACTGCTTGATTAGTCTATTATTTTTGGATCATACAAACGCTGCAAAGTCACATGGTAAGTTTTGAAGACAGTTATTGTTGTGTTTGTTATTTTAAAACTTTTTATTACACGAAACTTTCATAACATTGCATGTAATTACAAATTTTTTAATTTTTCAGCAAAAAGATGTTTCTACCTATTGCAGCTTCTATATAGACTCTGGGATGGACAGTACAGCAAGCCTTGTAGTCATGCATCTGCCTGTCTAAGGATATGTTCTTATGTCCACACGTCACTGTTCTAGCCTATGTGTCAAACCAGTTTAACTGTATGTCAATGTAAAAATCATAAAGGGCCAGGATAATAAAAACTTTTTAAAAAATTTTTTATTGTGTATGTAGGTGCTATGTAATAAAGTTTACTGGTGTCTGTAAATGTTCTCACCTCACCATAATTGTTCCATCAGAACATCTCTCTGGAAAGCTGAGTGAATATGGTCTTATCGTGCCGTTCAGCACAGACTCCCAGGGCCGGTATATCTCACACGTGGTCTCAGCTGCAACTGGAAGTACGGGAAGCAAAAGTACTTCACCTCCCACTGCCAAGGTACGGGTGGCCCGCAGTGTCCCCGAGATGCCCTCTCTCACCTCCGCTGGGCAGCACTTGTTTTTCAACGTCACTGTCTTTGGGAAAGAGTTGCATCTCCGCCTGAGGGCCAACAGAAGGCTTGTGGCTCCCGGTGCTTTTGTGGAATGGCAGGAGGATTTTGAGGAAAAGGCCAAGGAGCGTATTCATGGAGACTGTGTGTTTACTGGAGATGTAACGGACATGCCCGAGGCCTCTGTGGCCATCAGTAACTGTGATGGACTGGTAAGTAACTACTCATTAGCCCTGATTTTCACAAAGGCACTCATCTGTCAATCCTTCATAAGTTCAAAGAGGGCACCTTTCCATCTTCTTTAACGATGTAAAGTGTGGTTGACTAAATATGGCCCTATTGCAAGTTTGTACTCAGTGGCCACAAAGTTGAATATTGTCTGTGCTAACTTCCCACCTGCATTTCTTTGCATCTGTCTTACACTTATGTAAGGTTTTTACGTAGAACAGCTGTTGCCCTACTCCCACCTATAGGCCCCATATATAAGCGTTTTAAAAGCAGTGATTCAGCATCCAATTCTGAATGCCATCTGAACTCCCCCTAAAAGCATTTATTATCATTTTGTCATAAATGTATATTTTTTTCAGAGTTGATATATCATTACTCTACCCAATACATAATAGAGAACGTTTTGTTATGGAAATCCAAACATTAAGCTTTCTCAGTTTTATTGTTAAAACAGAAACTGGAAGGAAACTAATAAATCAATACTTACATCTGCAGTAGATGTCTTACAGCTGCATGTCTTATTTAGCCGATGTGCACCTGAGACAAAGTGACAAGTTCATTCATTGTAATTGAATAGAGCAGAGACCTTCAGCACTTTGCAGGGCTAATTTAATGATAGATAAGACCATAAATAGGCATTTATCCATAAATGTCTCCACTCACTATTGGTATTGGCCAAATATCTTAGTTAGTGGGCTCTAATGCCAACTTTACGACTGAAAGAACAAGCTTTGTAAATGGCTAAAGATGACCTTCTGGCTTTACCTTTTAAGCGTCTGTGCAGAGAAAAAGGAAAGCACACAGCTAATAGAAACTAATTGGTAAGTCTTCAAGTCCCCATACACCTGGGGTGCGAGAATGTCAGTCCATTTTTGAACTTTGCCTTCCGCTGGCCACTTGTCCTTTCAAAAAAACTGATTTAACAGCTTGTTCCTTTCTCTAGCAATATCTATAACCTCATTGAACTATGTTAGCCTTTTGTAATTGTAGTTCTTGTGTGTGTGTGTGTGTGTGTGTGTGTGTGTGTGTTTGTGTAAAGCGAGAGAGAGAGGGGGAAGGTGAGAATATTCGTTTGTGGGAGACAGAGGACAGCTTAACTCTTGCGTGTCTCTGATCGTGCAACAATGACACAAAATACATCTAGCCACATCGCATTGTACGTCACACACTAAACATTGAAATGAATTAGGTGTTTGTCACTTCAGGATTTCTTTCCATGATGTCACTCATTGATACTAAGAAATTAGTCTTAGTCCTCTTCTGTTCAACATAGTAGATCATTAGTTAGTGTCAAAGATAGCATGAACCAGTGGTTGAGAGACAATGCTGGCCTATGTGCTTCTGTCGCACATATAAAAACATTGTCTGTATGGCCCAGAGGGAGGGAATCACATTATTATGCTCTTAAGCACCACCCTACCTTGTTTGCTCAACAAATAGAGAATACCTCTGCTAGTTTGGCAATGGTTTGGTTTTATAGTGATATAGTATGAAATTGCATTTGTTTCTGTATTCAACATATTGTATGGAATAGCAGGACATTTCAGTTGCTGCTGTGTCTGCACTATAGGGTATTGACTGGCTGTAGCCAATCCCATCAATTCCATACCCAGTTCTCTCATTTAGAGACAATAAAAAGAGAAAATGTGGAATGAGACAATGGATCAATGGCCAAACACATACATTCAATAACAATCACACATTCTGTCAGGACAACCTCTTTTTATAGCTATGTCAAAGCCTGATAATGTACTTTGCTGGTTCAGCATGGCTGCTCTGTGTTACTTTGTAGAGAAATGTAAGATTTTCTCAGAGGCAACCTACCAATTTTAATGTTTAAAGACATTTATCTTCTTTTGGCACTAAAGTGAACATTGTCTTTTGTGTCCACTAGGCTTGTTTTTGACACCACCATGAAGAAACAAGTAAAAAGGGGCTATCACCTCTGTCCAGGAAATTAGATTGGCATAAGAATATAGTCCATGTGTTTCATTGAACTCAAGCCAACAAAATCATAGACATGCCTGTGCATGCTGGGATTTTGGAGAGAGTATTTGAAGGTGTGCAGACAACTCCAAGACAATATTATTTAGTTTTAGGATTCGTGCTTGATGTGAATGACTGTGGTGGAGATCATGCCTGATGAAAGGCCAGTCTGAATGGAAGAAGCACACAGATAATTGTGGAGGCATGGATGCGGGCCGTCTTTCCCACTAAGGTGCACTGTGGGCCTTGGATAGTGTTCCTACTGTGTCTTTAGCCTCCAGCTACAGTTTGTATCTTCAAAGGATATTTGGCCATGGGTTTCAAAAGACTGCAAACAAGGGTTAATCAGAGCAGAAAACGCACATTTGGCACAGATTTACTGTTGTTTACCTAAAACACTTTTTTTATGCTTTTGGCCTTGGAGGTTTCTTTTTCTACACAGACTTCCTTTATCAGATCTAAAGTATACTTTTAATCCAGATGTATATCATGTGCTCCCCGATCTTTTACTAAGCCCCAAGCCCCACAGCTTGTTTGATGACAGTCACTGCTGAGCTGTGGCAGTCAGACAGTCTCAATTCATAAGGTCTGAAAAGAGAGACACATGACATCACCACCAGTAACGGATTACGTTATCTTGGTACGCTGCCATGTGCCCAGAATGGCAAAATTGCTCATCCCAGGCATCCAGCACATGACTAATGAGGACGAGCAACGTGCAAAAATACCTGTCATTGGCAAACTGCATTTCATATGGGCATATTTTGCCTTGGCATCAAAGAGGGAGGGGAGTGCTGGGGAATCTCTGATACTTGTGGCTTTGCAATGTTTGTCTACAAACACAAAAATGAAAAAAAGAAAAAGAATAAAACGTTGAGCGCACAGTTAAGGCACACATAGAATGTAAATGCATGTTTTTGCACAAACATCAGATTAATGGATAGTGTTTCCAAGAAAGGTGGATTTGAAGCCTCTGTTGGATGTCAACAGCTGTGTGCTATAGATGCACTTCCAGTATTGTTCTGCAGGCGACGACTGATGGCTAATGTTACACTGGTCCTACTTGTGTGCTGGGAATAAGCACGGATGACTTAGGATCAAATGACATGTGTGATGGAAACATGAGTATTTGGGATGACTGGCCTCGAAAGAGGAACTATTTTTGTGACCTTAACTTAAATAGAGAAAGAGTCACCTAGCAACAGACCTGGATCAAACTCACTGATGTAATGTGTGGTTAACACCCACTCTCAAAGCAACACGGTTGGATCCTACTTTCCCATTTTTGGGAAATGGAAAATGCTTGCACAAATTGTTCTATTTAGGAGAGCGTCCAGGCCTACTGTACTTGTACAAGTCTTGCTCTGTTGCCTCTCTGTACTGGGCACAGCCCCAATCACAAGCTCTGAAAGCAACCCCTCCATCAGAGGGTGTCCAAGATTTCACCCCATTATCATCGCGAAACACGCATAATCTCTCTCTCTCTATCTCTCTCTGTAACACATGCGTACACACCCAGACACAAAATAAATTACTGACACATGGGGGTAATTTGGAGCCTGGAAATACAGGAAAACCAATAGTTATTATTTGGCATTGTGCAGTGATTTTTATCAAGCTTCACAGTTTGTAATAGAGTTGGGAGTTTAAAGCTTCAGCCTTTTCAAACAGGTATTTCATGTGATTACACCGTGTGTTGAGACTTTTCCCCCTCACTCCATTTCAATCAAGTAATACAATCATGATAAAAAAATAAAAATCAATTCGTAAAATCTGTCCCTTGGTGATGGAATACCAGACAATGTATAATCCTTCTTCTAATCCCCGACTATGCATGCCCTTTCTGGCACATCACCGTAAAAGCTGATGAAAAGGAATCAACTGTTAATCCCCTGCCCTGAGGACCTGTCCCACACTATTATTTCAACCTCTCACCCTGACGAGTCAGCACTGGCCATAACCCTCATTTAGTTCCACACTCATTGATCAGGCCAGGAGATTTGTTTTCTTTGCGAATGAGCGCACATCTAATATTCATTGTTCATCTTTGCCTAGTCTGTAATATTTGGGGACAGATGAAGGAAAATCTTGGTCACTGTTTGCGTTTGTATTTAGGTTGGTCATTTTCTTCCCCTATATGATCAAGAAAGATACATTTACAAGTGATCAAGTCATCTGCTTTTTTCACTCGCTCATTCGTGCACCCGTGCACGTAATAGAACTATACTCCCATCGCTCCTAGGATCAAACAAAATGCATGCCTGTGACCTAAATTATATGTTTCAAAACTATCTGCTGCAAATTGCAGGTTAAGCTCCCGTTATGACAGTGTAGACATGGACTTGCCTCACATTGTTCTTCAATCATCCTCAGCCTACGGGCCCTTTTCTTTCCTTAGACTTTGTTTGCATGCATCTTCAAAAGAGTTTCAGGGATGTCACAACCAGATTACCTTCTGAAGATACTTTTGTACCTGGCCGGCACCAGTGTCTGCACTGCAGCAATCATTGGCTTGTGGGGTCCTTGTTAGCCATCAGTTGACATACCTCAGTGTCTTTTGTACAGCCATTTGGATGTTTACCCCAGGCTTGTGTGTGGCTTCGCAAAGTGTGTGCTGTGATTTTGTGAATAAGAGGTCCACTGATTTATATACATACCCACATCCAGGGTTTGTAATGACTTTAGTCAGTCGGTTAAAGGGTTCAGATATATTTGCTTATTTGAAGGGGGTTCTTGGCAGCAGTGGATATTTGCTGTAGTATTGAGTGCTCTAATTATGTGTCTGAATAAGCTTTGATTTTGCCCTGTGACAATACACTTTACTTTATCTCTGGAAGTAAGTGTGTAGCTAACTCATCGTGTTAACATCTTTCAAGTGTTCCATCCCACCAAATTATCCCTGCATTAACCTCTGCCGCACATTCATATTCAGTAGGTGGGACAGAGTGACACTGATGGTAATTATGATTATACCCCACAACCATGCTAAGAATCCATCATTGGCCTTGCCTTTTTCTCAGAGCTCTGATCATCTAACTGCAAAGTGCTTAAGAACCTTACGTTGGTACAATTTATTGTTATTGTTATTATTATTAGTTAAATTATTTATACAGGGTTGACAAATCATAAGGGTCCATCCTTCAATGCCATAATGCATCATTGTATTCAAGGACTTCTAAACAGCTCTGACTGGTCAATGTAACTTTTTTTTCTGGATTGTGGATCCTCGGTTTGTTCCTTTCGACAGTAAACTTTCACACTAGTCAACTTTTCTAGTTTAATTTGACCAATCTGCTACTGATGGCCATCTTTTTATTATGAATGAAAGGGAATTCATTTTATCGGGTTGAATTATGTAGAGTGGATTGTATTCTTCCCTCTGGACGTTACAGTTCACGTCTTCATTTAGGCCTATGATAATATAATTGCTTGGCATAATTATATCATGGGATAGTGCCTTTAGCTAGGCAAATACAGTGGATTAATGTTTTCCTAGATGTAAGTTTCAAACTTGTCAGTTGAAGTTCAACCCAAGTGGAAGATGTTCCAGCATCTCCAATCTACAGGGTTTGTTATGAAGCTCAGGTGAGGCCTAAACAGCATGTTATATCTGAAACCCTGTCTCCCGAGGCTTGCCTGCTTCTTTCTCCGATGTTTAGCGGCTAGATGTCCTCCTCCAGACAGCCCCAAGTTCACTTTCCACCCGCCTGTGAAAAGACCACAGAGAAAGCATTTGACCAAGTCGTGCTTGGCATTTCCTGGTTTGAACTCAATGGATCCCTCTTCTACCCCTCCCTCTTACTAGATATTCTCCGCTCTCTTCATGGTTTCTGTTGTGATTTAAGTTTGTACTGAAAAGATGTATGGAATTTTTTTATCTAACTTTGAATTTGAATACAATACACTTTTCTACAGTTTTTTGCGTGCTTTTATATTCTCTGTTTGATAGTATATTTATAGGTTAACACATTTTTGATAAGGATAATGGATTATAAAGACATTCACACTGTAATGTAATTCACACTGTAAACATTGCTTTATGAACTTCTTGAACTCAGATATAATACGAATGATACCAAATAGATAATGTTGTGTTGATAGGTTGAATTGTATGTAACCTTAATCAGTGTGAATCCTTCATGAAAGTGCTGGATTTAAATGAGTTATCTCTAATCCAATAAATACACATTTAATTTGAACTATAGACAAAGAGGCAACAAAGGCGAGTCCCCAAATAGCAGATGTTTACACACTGAGATTGCTGTTGAAATATTTACTTTTTTTTTTATGCCCGCCATGTCTCTCTTGCGTCATTAAGCTACTCAACAGTCGAAAGGGATCTTCGTTTTTTCAGGGACACTTCAAGGTTGTGCACTCTGTGTCTCTCGAGCAGAAAAACAGAGCTGACTCAGTCGCTCTGAGATGAGTGTGCCATATGTGCATACTTTCTCTTGAAACTTAAATTGAAGACTTCCTCCACCATACTCTCTCTTACTTTTCATCACAGTGTGCCAGGGTACCACCGATGAAACATTATGAAAATATCCTCTCCTACAATGCAGACTAGTAGATTAACAACCGTAATTCATCTACACCCATTCGATAAGATAGGTGAATCATTTTAAAATTGCTCTGAAATAGCCCAATTTATTGTAGACATAGGACCTTATATGAGTAGCCGTTCCGTTCCCCAATAGATATCAGTGAAATCAAATACATTTGTTTATGGTCAGGCCAAAACCCACAGAGATTCAGAAAAAACCTTTGTAAAATGATCGGAAAATTGCTTTCTATAAAGAACCCACAATTACTTCTACCTGCGTCATTCCCAGGAGGCAGCATATTGCTACGTTTTTTCCGATTGATTAGGAGCTCTGTAATTACAGGACCCAGTCCAATTACTGCCCCTAAAAGAAGGCGAAGTGGACTAATTTGGTGACTTATTTCTTTCCAGGCCGGTCTGATCCGCACTGATAACGGAGAGTTCTTCATTGAGCCCCTGGAGAAGGGCCAGCAGGAAGTGGAAGTAAAGGGCCGGGTGCACGTGGTCTACCGCAGGTCTGCCGTCAAAAGGGAACTGGGCCAAGAAAGGGCGGACCTCCACAACGAAGGTAAAGTCAAAGAGTGTGACGTTTACAGAAACAGGAGAGGTACTGTTAGTGAGTGTGTGTGTGTGTGTGTGTGTGTGTGTGTGTGTGTGTGTGTGTGTGTGTGTGTGTGTGTGTGTGTGTGTGTGTG
>JAVQIZ010064164.1:0-18191 GCA_036023535.2 Galaxias brevipinnis
GAGAGAGAGAGAGAGAGAGAGAGAGAGAGAGAGAGAGAGAGAGAGAGAGAGGGAGAGAGACGAGAGAGGGAGAGAGAAAGAGAGAGAAACGCAGAGAGAGAGAGGGAGAGAGAAAGAGAGACGGAGAGAGATGGAGAGAGAGAGAGAGAGGGAGAGAGGGACCGGGGGACAGCAGCAGCTGGGGACGCGGCTGGGCGGCTCCACGTTCAGCTCGTATCTGCTACCGTGTGTTTGACGCTAGCACAGCCAGGGAGGGACAGACGGGGGAGGAAACACCTCTTCACTCCGGCTGATTGTCGTGGCAGAGATGGGGGGGGGGGCTGGAGATAGCGAGCGAGCGGGCGCCGATTTGGAAGACGCCGACAGTCGACCGGGTGATTGATGCTGTCATCACAGAGCCCTTGAACCAAGTTGTACGTCACGTAGAACGGCTGGGAATTTGTTTGAGATACACGACGCGACACACGGAGCAGTCACGTGTAGACTCACACACACACACACACACACACTCACACACACACACACACACACACGCAGAGAAAGTGATTGGTAGGAACAATTCGAGACAGGCTCTCCTGCGCACACTCCTTCTGCCTGCGTGACCAAATGAGTTACCGATACCGACCCGCGGTGACTCAGCAGTGTGCGTGCGCAGTAGGGGTAAGCACCACTCCTCCCTCCGGGTGGGTGCGGGGGGGGGGGCGCTCAGTCGCAGGTGGACAGAGACCGTAAACAAGCCAGCGGGGCCAGCCGTCGTCTGGCCGTCACCCCCCCCCCCCTCCCCCCCGACCTGTCAGGGCAGTAGCACTCAGCGGGGGCCACCGGGGGACGTTGAAGATCCTGGCTCAGGGGGGGAGATGAAGGGGGGGGGGGGAATTTATGAGCGACGGAGAGGAGCCCAGTCTCTCCGGGACGGTGGTGGAGTGCTGCTGACCTTACCAACCCTCCCTCACTCACACAGCCTGCCGGGTGCTGATGTTCACCCTAATGGAGCACCTCTCCACCCCGACTCCCCGTGTGCTGACCGGCTCAAACTCAGAGCTCTCTCTCTGTCTCTCTCGCTGTCTCTCTCTCTCTCTCCCCCCCTCCCCGCTCGCCACTCTCTCTCTCTCTCTCTATCTCTCTCGCTCTCTCTATCTCTCTTTTGGGTGCCCCTGCTACGAGGCCTGCATTGCCAAGAAGAGAGAAGGATGAGTGATTGAAGGACGTAGAGCTTCCATAGCCACTGGCACCAAACGAACCCTCCTGTAAGTTACACGTCCAAGTTTTCCACCCCCAACGGTGGTTGGCAGAAAGCCTAGCCAAGTATGACACACTTCCTACATGAGGCTGCTCAAACATAGATCAGCCTGGCCCCTGAGGAGACGTTTGGGGCCTTGGTAAGCGCTGCGGCGTCAGTGGGAAAAGGTGTTCTTTCTGGCTCATGCACCTTCCACGGCTCGTGGCGGCGCTAAGCGGTCGGCGCGCCAGCGCGGCGTTTGCCCCGAGCCCGGAGGCCGCGGTGGGGATTAGCAGCGCCGAGCGGGAAATCGAGGCTGGCGGCGGCGGCGGCGCCCGTCCTCGCGTGACTCGAGACGGCGCCACGGTAATACCGCGGCTCAGAGGAGCGGGCAGGAGACGCCGTGGGGGGTTCCGACGAGTCGTTACTCCCGCTCAGCCCCAAGCAGGGAGCCGGGGGTCGGGAGGGAGTGGGGGGTCGGGGGTGCTTACCCTACTTCCTGCTCCCGGTGCTTACCCAGGAGACTCATTTCTGCAGTGAATCTACCCCATGCTGTCTCCAGCAGCTCTTTTCAACTGTATACACACCCTGACATAAGCCCCCAGATACCAGGAAGAAACCAAAACAAAACAAAGAGAGATCTGCACAGCACGGCATGGGGGGGAAAGGCCATGAATAATTCTTTATTGTCAGAGTGTTAGGAGCACTGTGTTAGAAAATGGATGATTGATTGGAGGGTCATTGGGCTGTTTTTTTTTTTTGGCCAAGCCCAGTGGGACGCGGTTCAGAGACCCCTGGTCGTTGTAAATGAGCTCTCCGACGCATCGCTGACCCCGGATCTGCCTCCTCGGGGCCGCTCCACGCTCAGCTGCCCCCCCCCGGGCCTCTCCACACTCAAACACTCACCACTCTCCATTCTCTATCCAGTGCCCAGCCAGCTGGCCTTTTTGGAGTTTTTTAAAAGCTATAGTACAGCCTCCAACGTTCTACCGCCCTACCCCTCCACACACACATACACACGCACACACACACACACACACATACACACACACGTTCACACACACAAAAAAACACACTTGCTCGCTCTCTCGCTCTCTTGCTCTCTTGACACTGGTTTCAGTTTTTAAAAGCTATAGTACAACCCCCACCATTCCACCCCCACTCTCTCTCTCTCTCTCTCTCTCTCTCTCTCTCTCTCTCTCTCTCTCTCTCTCTCTCTCTCTCTCTCTCTCTCTCTCTCTCTCTCTCTCTCCCTCTCTCTGTGTCACCCTCTATTCCCCCCCTCCAGTCTCTCTCCGTTCTTTCTGCGTCCTTCGCCTTCTCGCTCCTTATCCAGGGATAATAACGTGACATCTCACTGTGAGGGCCACCATCTCCCTAGGCCTTTTCCCAGTAAATGGAGCCTGACCTGGAACTCAGCGCTATGGTCAGGAATAGGGTCCTCTCATATTAATGGGCTTAATGCATGAGGCTTGTTAAAGCACACAGCTCATATGTTACAATAATAATTAAGTCATGTTTGAATTGATTAATTGCAAGTGGTTGGTCATTAATTATGATTGTGTGTAGTCTTGGATCAGCTCTTTGGTAACCTCCTCGTTTATTTCAATTCAGACGGGGGTTCAACATAGCATTCAGTGCAAAGCTATACAAGGCCGGTACTTCATTGTCTGTTATATTTAATATTCAGAATTCCAAGACATACTGGTAAAAAAATGATTGTAGAATCAACACGATAAATAAAAGAAGTGTGCTTTGGCAGAATTGCTGCTAAACTTGTCATCATACACTGTCGAGTTTGACTGGAATTTCCATAATTTCCAATCCTCTTTGGGTGAAGGACTTGACTCGCATATCTAAGACAGTGAGAAATAGGAAGGAAATGAGATCCGGGTTTGAAAAGAAAAGAAAAGAAAAGAAAAACGAAAATAAAGAGCCGCTAAAGTTCTTTAAGTATGGTTGTCTATATGATAGATGAAGTGTGTGACAGGGCTGGGTGTGAACAGTCAAGAACACAAACGAATCCATATGACAGGACCTTCAGTACACATCATCTTCAGTTGGCGGAGGGAATTTAATTCACCATGAACTGCAGATCTTTTATTAATTTTTAAATCCTTGCCTATAAAATATACCGCACTAGCATAGAATAATCCTAAAGTGTATACAGCGTGGAAGCGTAATCGTTCAAATGAAACTATCGATTTTTTTTGAGAACTTTTGTAAATATAAAATTATATCGGGGTAGTTCTTGTTGCTGAAAAAGTGGGATATTCTTTTTCGGTCATTTTCACCTTTTACCTTTTCCATTTCCAGCTCGTTTAAATCCAGAGGTACTTTCTTTGGACAGGGGCTGGGAAATTGATGACTGAGATTAGGGGCTAAAATGGTCCTATAAAATCCCCCTGCCTTTATCCTAAACACCTGCTATCAACTGCAATTGGTGGTTTTCCTGTAGCATTAAGCTTGTGCCCCTTAAAATAGGTCTAGTGCTACCATGGTGTATCTTACTGCTGTTAAGGTAGGCAAGACTCCTCATAGTGATAATAGTAGACTGAACCTAAGCATTTTCTAACATTTTCCGTCAAAGCATGTAGGGGAAAAAAGGGTATCTCTGTCCCAGTGAGTGTGGCTTCTTCAGAAAGGATAAATCTGTGTCGGATGTGCAGCACTCCCGAGCGTTCTCATTTCCGTTGGCCTGTAGACACTTTGTGAGCACAAAAGACACAGACATAGGTACCATGCAATATTTAAACCGAGCTCTTCCGTGCTCTCACAAGATGTGCAATGCACCACACCATGCGTAATTGCATTCATACATAACCCAGACATGTTGGCATTTTAGAGGGAGCTGTTGGAGTGGGGGTGAATGCAATGCAGGGTAACCACAAACACCTTGTCACAGGGTCCACTCACCACAGCCTGCACACCGCACACAGGTTGTAAATCATTTGTGACAACACTGTCCTTTTGATGCATGCAGGAGGATTTGAGTTGTCTTTCTTCTTTTCTTGTCGCTGTTGAACGGAGGATGGATTTTTTTTTTTTTTGGCCGCTGGACAATAGAGGACTTTCTGATTGTCTTGTTCTCACACAGTCATTTAGTCCAGAATACCACAACATGAGAACAGGAGAGAGGAGAGGAGCTGGGTGGGTGGAGAAAACACAGAGCAAAATGAGACAAAGTGAAAAAGAAGGGACAGACAGGGGTGGGGGAGGCAAAAGACAAGCACTGCATTGCATCAAGTTAAGATGACAAACTGCACTCTTTCTTCTTTCTTTGTTTTGTCTTCTTCAAGTTTCCGAGTTAGGGAGCAATGTGGGGTGTCCCTGCTGAGTTTCTGATTGATGTGTCGGTGTGCTGCTCCTCCATTTCTCTGGGCTTTGCAGAGTCATCCTGAGGAAAGGAGCATCAAGCATCCAGCCCTGCCCTACATCACCCTCCATGGTCAGACACACACACATACACACACACACACACACACACACACACACACACACACACACTCACTCTCTCTCCCCCTCTCTCTCTCTCTCTCTTTCTCTCTCTCTCTCTATCTCTGTTTCCCTCTTTATCTCTTTGTCTCTTGCTCTCTCCCTCTCTATCTCTGTTTCCCTCTTTCTCTCTTTGTCTCTCTCTCTTTCCCTCTCTGTCTCCCTCTCTCTCTCACTCTCACTCTTTTTTAAATCTCCCTCACGGTTGCAATCTTTCCATTTCTCACCATCTTTATTTCTCTGTATCTCTCTCTTTTGCCATCCTCTTTCGCCATGAGGTGTAGGTGCTTTTTACTCTCCTTCCTATCCCCTTTTTTTTCTCTCTCTGTGACCTTCACGAAGAACTCCCAACCTTCCCCCTTCAGTCGAAGCTGTTCTCTCTCAAATGAGGGAAGAAGGGATGAGCAGAGGACTAGAAAGGGCAACTCACAGACGCACAGAATGAGGATCAGGTCTCTGTCTTTTCTGCTGCTGCTCTGTCTCTACAAGGTTATCTGTCCCACTGGTCAAAGTCACAGAGTAAGTATCAGTTAAACTTGGCTCGTGTATCTAGCACAGTGTGTACAGGTCAACCCAGGGCCATTAAGGCCATTAGGCCAATCTATTACGCCACATAAAGTATTGACGTTTCTCACGAGAGCATCCCTGTATCCACGGCCATTAGCTACAGTATACCCGCATAGTAACATGTGATCCAAATCAAGGAGTGGGGCTCCGTGGGGGGGTTCTCCGCTCAAACAGAGCGAGTGGGCGGGGCCAACATTTTCACTGCACCAAGCCAAACAGGGCAGTGACATTCAACTCAAGCTCCTCAACAGAAAGTACTGCACCTCACACATTTCTGGTGTACATGAATCCCACTTTTATTTTAGACAGAAAACGATGATTTTTTTCCCGTCTTTTTTTTTTTGGTTACATTTAAAACCATTCTATGAAAAACTGTAGCACCAGAGCAGATATTAATTGCCCATTCTTTGTTAAAAATGTCAATTTGTGCTATTTTGAGTTTAGATCAATTATGATTGTGGAGAGACATTTCCTTGTATATAAAAAAGACTAGCACTTCCTTTCTTTTTCAATAATTTGCAAAAAAAAAAGAGAGATAGATAAAATGTCATATCCTTTTTCATTTAAATCACAACAAATACAGTTTAAGCAAAGAAATTGGGCGGCATTTAGCATAATCCAAGCAGGGAATTAGCTTTCATGATGAATAATATTATATATTTATATATTTATATGTATACATATATATTATGTTTATATACAAGTATGGCACTTGATTACACAAAAGCAAGAAAACACTTTTCACAAATGGAAGCAGAGGGCGCTTTGGTGTGTTATAAATTAAGGAATTCACAGACGTTAGCGTTTGAAGCAAATCCACCAGACAGTTTTGCAAGTCAGCTATGTAGCAATGGAATGATTACATACGTTAAGGTCAGTGGTGCGAACACAGGCAACGAACAAAAAAAAAACATGAATGAAGCTGATGTAGTTCAACTAGGTCGATCCATAGTCGAAATTGATTTATACCGTATATGCTATGCATACATCTGGATGATAGATGTTTTTCTTCTTCTATGGTGTTGCTTAAATATGATGGTGTCAAAAATGTGTGAAAAAAATAGTTTTTCGTTTTTCTTTTTAAACACCGTCAATAGCACATGGGGTTCGGTTTGGCTCCCGGTGTTCACTTCTTAGTGCAATTTGCATTTACTCTCTTCAAGTACAGTAGAACAGCCCATGAAGAGTAAATACGTGAACACGCCACCGTGGTCTCTTATTAGCGCTTGACAGAGTATAAACGTTACTAAAAAGTTGCGTCAGTGCAATATAATAAATAAGTAAACAAACGTGTCACCCACGCTTGCCATGAAGTTCTTCGAAGACAAATAAAAAAAATCCGCCCACTCTTTTAAGTCATGACACGGACTAGGCAAAAGGAGCTGTCCATCTTGTCCATCATGGTTTTTGATATCTTTTCACTGCACTTTGTCCCGTTTATGCTACCGTGTGCAAGGCCTACACATAAGCAGAGTCACTGGATTGAGTGCGACCAAAATTTGGCACACTCATTCGTGGTAGGTCTTTATTTCTGATCTCATAAATAGACTTTCGTCTAGCCTGCACCCCTCTCACTGCAGTTTTAATTTTTCTCCAACCTAAGTGATTGAGTTCTGCCAAATTTAAAATCACACAAAACCCACTGACCGCAAACATGAAGACCAAGAACACGGTTTTCTCCGTTGGCCTGGAGACATAGCACTCGACATCTTTTATGCAGGGATATCGATCACATTCGTACACCGAGGGGACGTTGAATCCATACAAGAAATATTGACCGACCAAAAAGCCTATTTCCAGCGCGTTTCTGAAAACCACTTGAATAATGTAGAATCTTGAGATACCCTCTTGTCGTCTCATTTTGGACTTAGTAGTTCTCATGGCCGAACTGGGAATCTCTTTGACTTCCAAACAGTCTGGCTCGGCTTCTTTACTGGAGTTCTCTGTGTTCTGAAGTACTCCGTTCACAATTGTGTTTTTAATCTTTTTACTGTCGTCTCGTTTCATTGAATCCTGATCCTTATCCAGTGTCAAAAAGACGGTTGAGTACCGTCGCTCCTTTTGCTTGGCAGATTGATGCACAGAGTATGTGATGAAACAAAGACTTGGCGTGCAAACCATAATGATTTGAAAAACCCAATATCTAATGTGTGAGATGGGGAATGCCTTGTCGTAGCAAGCCTGGTTACAGCCCGGCTGTAAGGTGTTGCAAACAAACATGGTCTGCTCATCATCATAAACGGTCTCTCCAACTATTGCTACGATTAGAATCCGGAAGATCACCACCACAGTTAGTAGGATCCTAAAAACAAAAACAAAGAAACAAACAATGTGTAAATATGTGATGCTTTATTTTTCATCTTACTCTGTATTTTATTTTACCGACATGTTCTCATACAGGGCGCTCAATTGAGTCCTGGTGTAGCGCGACTATTTAGGGAGCTGTCCAGTGCTGAAACGAGCGCTTTTTTTTTTTTTCGCTGCTCCTGCGCTAATTCAAAATGCTAAGGAGTAAGCCGTTTCTTTCTAACCGGTCACTTTTGTGGGGTTTCGTGTTTTGGTGGGTTCAAATATAAATTACTTATAGATTGTATGTCGATTGTTATTCAGACCATTTGCTGGGACCTATGAGCGTGTAAACTGCCCGGCATGCAAGTCCCATAATAACTGCACGGCGACCATCTTCTATCCTCTTCAATAGCTGTCATTACAAACATGCATTACTGTAGGTGTAAAAATAAAATTGTCTTGTTGCACTTACCTTCCTATCATAGTAGAGTGCTGCTGGACAGCAGCCTCCAGGAGCCTCTCTAGTATTGTCCATTCCCCCATTTTTGTTCATCCGGAGAACACGAGGGCACAACGGCAATATGCACGAATTCCTCCCGAAAACTGTGGTTACTCCCCCGCGCTCGTTCTCTTGTCGCTGTCACTCTCCAGAAGGTCCGATTTTATCAAGCAAATACATTGATCAAGAGATGCAACTGCTGTCCACCTCTCTCCTTCGCTCTGTGCTTTTGCGCGCCGTGAAGAGTCCTGTGTGTGTGAGAGAGTGAGAGTGAGGGTTCTGCTGTGTTTGCTGCTTAGCGCTCGCACAAGGCAACCACACTTTTTTTGTTATGGGAGTCGGTACGGCTGATTACTATAAGCCCTCCTATTTTCGATCTTCAGATCAGGTTGATGGGTCGCGCGCTGAGTCTGGATGGAGAGAGGTTGGATTTAATGTCTTGCCAGCGTTAATCCGCCTTTAAGTAGTCTCCTCCTGCGTCACGCATAGACAGGTTGGTGGAGTGTGGCCACAACACCAGGATTTCTCATTTTCAATATTCGGCAACTAGAACCCCGGGGCCAGCATATAAAATTAATCTGTGATAAAGTGATTGGTGGTAAACCCAATGCACCTGGGGTGTTTCTTTGATTTGAAACACAGCCGAAGGACCCGCCTGCCTTGAACTGTGCGTGGTTTATGTGCTTGAGGTGATTTAGAAAGTAAGGGGTAAAGGGGGCTCGTGGTTACTCCGCCTCATGAGCTCGCATGCTCACATTCTAAAATGAATGCATTAAATATTGGACAAAATATTATATATCTACAGTATGTCTTTAATATTGGATATAATATAAACAAACACCAAAAAAATGCTATTTTGAAACACTATCATTAAGTATCAAAGGCTTACATATCCCATAAGTTATAGTCTACCTATCCCTGATATAGATGCTGCGTGGGTGTACAGTGACAGAGGGAGAGTACCATCCGAGTTGCTAATCGCTTTACGAGGTTGCCTGCCTGTGTGTGTAGAGGTCTAAAAATAGGAACGACATATCTGGCTCCTCCCTGTGTTTAGCCCTGAGATAGGCTATGATAAACTCAAGTACTGTGCACAGTATGTGTACGTGTGTGTATTTCGCGTGCTCGCGTGCCTGCACGTGCGTGCAATAGACCCAAATTGTGACACTATTTTAAGATGTAGTTATTTTAAGGCTATAACAAGCCATGCTGCTGATGCAGTTGATTGAGTCCTCACATTTAATATTGAATCGACACACAAACGGTCTAACATATAAACATATCAACAATTTCAAAATCCTGTCAGAATAGTATTCTTTTCTTTTTTTTTAACACAGCAGTCTTACGGTCTACATGCAAAAAATATAACCACGCCCCATATGGAACCTTTGGTTACAGCACAGGATGACATTATGTTAGGTAATTTCTCGTAAGATGGCTTATCTCTGCTCATCCTTGCTAACCTTTATGCCAATTCATATTGACAGCTAAAGATTGGTAGGCAGTGAGACCGAGTAACAAACAGATTTAGCTTTTCTGTCTTAGATTTCACACAAAAAAGTGTACAGACCGAAACAAAACACAGAGAAAATAATATGTTGCAAATCCCGGGTCATATTTATTTATAAACCTATACATATCAACATACAAATTGAGTGTAAACAAACAGGTAACTGACGAAATAATTGTTGCCCTGCTTTCAGTAAATAATCATGAGTTGAGTTTGCGCAGACGGAGGTAAGAGATGGTTTGACGTTTAGAAGCACTTCCTGTGGACGATGGAAGGGCCTGCCTCATCGTACTCTTGTTTGCTAATCCACATCTGCTGGAAAGTCGACAGGGACGCCAGAATGGAGCCACCGATCCAAACGGAGTACTTCCTCTCAGGGGGAGCGATTATCTAAAGGATAAGGAGCACCATACATTGAAACGCACCTACGCAAAATACACACACTAACTCCAACGCTCACACACAAACACACATGCGCACATTTGACATTGTGTAAAAAATGTAAGGGATGCATATACCTTGATCTTCATGGTGCTAGGGGCAAGGGCGGTAATTTCCTTCTGCATACGGTCAGCGATACCGGGATACATGGTGGTACCACCGGAGAGCACGTTGTTGGCATACAAGTCCTTACGGATGTCAATGTCACACTTCATGATGCTGTTGTAAGTTGTCTCGTGGATTCCGGCAGATTCCATTCCTAAATATAAAATTACGCACAACTGAGTTATACAATTCTGCATAGTGCCCGTGGCCCACACAGGACTAGAACGTGCAAACTATCCGTCAACAGCTCAAACAGGTGCGGCCCTAGCTTGTTGACGGATCAGCGTGCTGAAATGGACAGCTCCTTTTAACTGCTTTGCTGAGGTGCTATTGTCAACAAGCAAAAGTTGCTTGAGCAATGAGATGCTGAGCGTGCATAGAGTGGTTAATTACTTACCAACTTTGGTCACCTTGCTCTATTCAGAAATTATATTTAATTTTTTTACCTGACAAAGGCCTCTACTGTTGTAATATTGGTTTGATGAAATGTAGACATTTATGGTTGCTTCTACTCACCGATGAATGAAGGCTGGAAAAGGGTCTCGGGGCAGCGGAATCGCTCGTTGCCAATTGTAATGACTTGTCCGTCAGGCAACTCGTAGCTTTTTTCCAGAGAGGAGGAGGAAGCAGCGGTAGCCATCTCATTCTCGAAGTCCAGGGCCACGTAACATAGCTTCTCCTTTATGTCACGTACAATCTCACGCTCAGCTATTTGGGGTAAGGTTTGACTGTTATTAGTTGTTGCTGTTGTTGTTGATAATGATGATTAAGACAAAAATGTTCAGTATTGAATTCTGATGGTGTACCTGTGGTAACGAAAGAGTAGCCACGCTCTGTCAGGATCTTCATTAGGTAGTCTGTCAGGTCACGACCGGCTAAATCGAGACGCATGATAGCATGGGGCAGAGCATACCCCTCATATATAGGAACATTGTGGGTCACACCGTCACCAGAGTCCAGCACAATACCTGGAAAAAAATAAGATTTATTTTACAAAGGCTTCATGGTAAGAGTTATAGGCTATTAAGACCCCCTCCTCTACAAATACTCAAAGACACACTCTGTCATACCATGTCAACTAAACAGTTGAAATCAATCAAAACCTACCTGTGGTACGTCCAGATGCGTACAGCGACAGAACAGCCTGAATGGCCACGTACATGGCGGGGACGTTAAATGTCTCAAACATGATCTGGGTCATCTTCTCTCTGTTGGCCTTGGGGTTGAGAGGAGCCTCCGTCAGCAAGGTGGGGTGCTCTTCCGGGGCCACACGCAGCTCGTTGTAGAAAGTGTGGTGCCAGATCTTTTCCATGTCGTCCCAGTTTGTAATGATGCCGTGCTCAATGGGATACTTTAGGGTCAGGATACCCCTCTTGCTCTGGGCTTCATCACCGACATAAGAGTCTTTCTGGCCCATACCTACCATGACACCCTAATCAAGCAAAAAAGACCGGACCTTTTAGACCACTGTGTTGAAATATAAAAATAAAATAAATAAAATAAAATAAAAAATCCAGCACCATTCTCAGTTGGCACGTACTTTACGCACCTTGCATGAAATGACTCATAAGTAGGCCTACATAAAGTACCCATTGGAACAATGCAGTCACTAAATTCACTCAATCCGACATTGTTGGCTTCACCTGGTGACGGGGGCGACCAACGATGGAGGGGAAGACAGCACGAGGTGCGTCATCTCCAGCGAATCCAGCCTTGACCAGGCCAGAGCCGTTATCACACACCAAAGCGGTGGTTTCTTCGTCGTCACACATGATGTTAGCTTTTTCACGCGCGCGCGCACAGACACACACACGCACACGTACACATACACAGAAAGAGAGAGAGAGTAAGCGAGAGAGAAAGAGAGAGAGAGAGAGAGAGATAGCAATATAAGTAATTAAAATTCACTGACTGATAACAGATGGTGAATTGATAACTTTTCAACTAAGTGGGCTCATGTCTAATTTATGTCTTAAAAAATGTTTAAATAGTTACGTCATATATTTACTCTCGTTTTATATAATATATAATATAATAATGTAATTTAAACAATTGCAGTATATATGTTCAGTAATTTAGCAGCATTGTCTTCAGACAGGACCTTTGTCACTTTCATTACGTGCATAAGGCTAAGTCTAATATTTCATTTAATCAATATAGTAAGGGAATGTACCTAGCAAAATGTTATTTATAGTTTGTTAGTTCATGCTAACTTCGGATAATGTGTTAGTTTAATATCCTTTGTTAGTTTTCTATTCCAAAACGCTAAATTGCAGGTCCACTTATGTGGACCCTTTGGTTAGTAAACTGTCGCGGTTGATCATATTCCACTTCGAAAGTTGTCAGTTTTGTTCAAGTCCTGCGCTCCTCTTCTGATTAATCCAACGAAAATCTTGATTGAGGTCTGCTTGAAGTAGTTCTACTCACCAGATCAGCACAGTGCGCTGGACCTTGAGGATATAACCAGGGGTAATGAGGACTGAGGATGCACACATTTATACTCTGACAGAATCCACGACACATGGCTGTTAGCCCCGCGGAGGTGGGAGGTAGAGTGCGCCCCCTTCTCCATATTTGGTCACCCTCACGTTATTGACAACAGCCGGTCCATTAATGGAATGGTGAGGAAAGGGGAGACCCGCGCAAGGCATCCGTGTCCGTGCCCCATGCCAGAGGGTTAAAGATAAGGGCAGTGAGACAACGACAGGTCAGATTTATCGGAGGCTTCACCCGACCATTCTCATAAGGTTCCGAGGAGGATACTGGGCTGAAATTAGCCTCATCCCAAAGGCCGTATCCCATGTCAGCAATTCCTTCGAGTGGTCACCCCATTAGATATCCTATTGTTTATACCTTATTTGATCAATCCAAATCTGAATAGCCTTAATACTGACAAAATCATAATAATTATAACCCCAGGTGTATAAGGATTTTCAATTGATGTTGCCTCGATTTGACTTTGTATTTGACTTTGTATTTAGACAATAACCATTTAGATTGAAAAGAGATACATGGAGCACTTGCAAATTGGAAGACCACTTGTGCCACACAGCTGCCGATAGCAGCTTCATGTCGCTATTAGGAACAATAATTCCAAACCCTAAACAATTTGGACTATGTCAACTAAAAAATTATGCAAACACGTACTATAACCTACCGTTATCAACAGCAAAAAAATATTTATATTTCTGGCCAATTCACCTTTCGGTTAACCAATTATAACTGGTTGTCTACATTATGAACTTGCATTAATCTAACGAGGGCATACCGTAATGGATTCGATTTGCATAGAATCAATAGGAGGTCGCTAACTTTAATGAACACTTTAATCTAATTGAATTAATCGTTTAATTTTTATCTAAGGCTCTGCACTATGACATGCATGTGGGCCACTGTATGGAGAAAATCACAGAGCCATGGAAAACTAGTTTTAAATTATTATTTTTGCAGTATTTGTCAATATAAAAAATATTATTGATGATGTATTTGGGTGTATATTACAATAAGACAAATTTTTTTGCAGTTATTACATGTGTGTTTGCCTTTTCAGTTCAGCATCACAAAAACATTACTTATCCCTTTGTGACACGACAAGTTCATATTTATTCAAATAAATGCCCATGTGTAAAAGGACATGGCATTAGATATGACATTGCCGGTTGCATGGAGCACAGCAAAAAGAGCAAGCTCTGGCGGCTCTAAAATAACATTGGCTGAGAGCAGTATAGGGGTCAACCACAAGGAGGACTTCACAAAAGGGCACACAAAGCCATGAATCATATGTTACTGTCACCCGACCCCGAGCCATAACCCCAGCCCCTGTGCCTCTTTGTTTGGGTTGTTATGTAATGCATGGGTAGGGCTATGTTTGCCCTGAGCATCTTTTTGCACCAGCATTCAAATGATGTGAACTTGTTTTAAGCAGAGCCTTGGTCGAGTCTCAAGGTATTGGGGTATAGAGAACGAGGGAGTAGCCGACTGAGATAGCGGGTCCATTGGACGCAGGATGCTTTTCCCGTTGTCAAGTTGTTTCTGACCCTGACCACGCTCTTTACGATGTTGGTTTGTTCAGTGTCGCGTTACGACCTCCATGACCACCACTGGCTCTCTGTAAAGCAATGCCTCACCTAAACACATCCTCCTGAATTACAAAGCACTCCATATTACCTCGCAGACCTCCTGATCCCACATCAACCAACCAACCAGGTCACGAAGATCTTCAACGGCCGGCCAAACTCATCGTCCCCGAATCAAACCTCCAGAGCCTTGGCAACAGTGCACGCTCCAGAGCAGCCGAGTAGAGGCTCTGGATCTCACTCCCCGCCTGTCAGAGACTCAGACACCATCAAAGCTCACCTTTTCAGCTTGATTCCCACTCCAGGGTTACAGTTAAATTGCGCTCACTCTAATGACACTTCTGGTAGATTGAAACTTTGCGATACATGTCTAAACATTGGTTTATTTATTTTGGTGTAAATTCACGCTGATTGGTAAAGACTGTGAATGATGATAACTTAACATTGCCGATGCACCATATTTAAGATGGCGTTTATAGGTTATATAGAGACAGAAACATGCCTTCAGGACTCATGCAAATGGGCCATTGTGCAGCTACGGATAATGCACTTTTTCCAAAGAATTTGCATATAATTAACACCTTCTATATTCACACTATCAATATTTAATAAGAAAAGATATGGCCACAGTACAAAAATAAAGTGTGAAAGCATATGCCACACGATATATTACTCTCTGAATCACCTAGAACCTGACAAGCTTTGTATTCTGCTAACTTAGTATGCCATCGAGAATTCAGTTCACATTTACATATTTGCTTGCACTAAAATATATGGTCCAATACCTTTATTAGCATAGTGTCAATGTACAGTGGATGTGAGTCAGATGCCCAGAGCAGGCAGAGCAGCAGCGAGGGGCAGATTTAGCCCCTTGGTAAGAGGCACCCAGGCACTGACAGGGGAGGGAGGAGTGGATGAGGAAACACGCAGAGGAAAAAGCCATGCAGCATAGAAATGCCAAGCCAGGGATCCTTTCGGTCAGATCATGCGTACAAGCACATACATGTGCACACACACTGTACATGTTTCACTCCAAAACAAACAGGCGAATGAAAACACACTTGCAGGCACACACATACACACACACGTACGCACACACACACACACACACACACACACACACACACACACAGCCAATGCCTTAACTTCTGTTAACCTTTTCTAATGCTGAATATATTCTCTACCACATAACACATGATATTACTCACAGAACACTGTGTTCTGGATTTTGGAGTCTTGAACAACAGATTGCAAACATTCAGAACTTCTTTGGTCAAACCACTACACATCTAGGATGAAAAGGATATCAACTGTTTAGACATCTATTAACACTATGATTTCTATTTCAAAGCTGGAACACATTTTGTAGGATAGGAGTACTCACTATTTATATGTGTGGGTGTCCATACGTGTGGGTGTCCATATGCTCGTGTGTGTATGTCTATATGTATGTGTGTATGTGTATGTCTATATGTACATGCTTGTTTGTGTGTGTGCGTATGTGTGTGTGTGAGGGTGAAATTACAAAGCAGCACGGGGCCAATAGGATGCTGAGCCTTCCATATCCTCTATCTGAGCCCCCTAGTCTTCCTCATACTGGGGCGGAGCAGCCTTTTTCCATTCCCAATCCCAGACCCAAATAAAATATTCACCAGTCCACCACGATCCTTTCCCTCCTTCTCTCTCGCTGGCTGCATCTCAGCGAGTCTCTGTCAGCTAGGCTTCCATGCCTTGCCTGCTCCAGTCAAGTTTGCAGCATCCTCTGCCAAGACTTCTGTAAGGAAAAAAGGAAGGACAAAGTTGAAATAAAAATCAGGGGATTTTTTTGGCACACAAGTTCTGTCCCCAGGACATTTGGGTTTGGGCTGAGTTTGGGCTGACGAAAAGAGAAATGTAACTAGGTCTCGTATGGCACTCGCATGAATACTGCACTGAGATGTGGGCTGCAGCCATCTTTTGAGGGATTTTTTTCAAGGATTAGAACACTTTGTTTAAAAAGCGTAAAAAATAAATGTTTCATTTTGTTTATCAGTCAGTGGTGAGAGCCCAAAAATGAGGTTAAATACCGATATGTAAGGAATATGAAATATTCAGGAATCAAATTTGGAACAGTAAAACTACAAATTCAAATGAACAGATTTGAAAGTAGGCATGAAGGAAGAGCATTGTATTTCAGATACATATACATAATATACTATACAGATACGTCCTTACAGAAATTGTTAGGTACCAATGAACATGATCTATACTTTCAAGTGGCCGATCAGGCATTACTGTAAGTCCCTTTCAACAAACTGGAAAAAATATTAGTTTCAATGGGAAGCATCCATAATCCATGTGAGATTTATTTAGGAAACAAAGTGGTAAAGAACACGTTGGCATGGAAATATTATGTTGAAATTGTCACAGCTGTTCCATTTATTTGGGCAATACGGTGGCTCAGTGGTTCGAACCCCGGCCGATCCAGTTTGGGGTTTACAGGTACTCCCCCTGTTTGTATGGGTTTCTGCCGGATGCTCCGGTTTCCTCCCACCACCATGAAAACATGCTAGGGCTAATCCTCCTGGCCAGGCACTGGCATAGAACTGGGGTTGGTCAATATCCCCCTGCAGGGCCAGGTTGCCACTGCAAAAGAGAACTCGTTCTCAGTTGGACTTACCTGGATAAATAAAGGTAAAAAAAAACGTTTTTATTCTTATGCTTCAATGTAAATTCGATTTTAATTATTAGGATTCTAAGAAATATAACTTTGATGAATCGCTTGAAGTGCCAAAAAGTTGACTTTTACTCCTTTCTTTCAGGAAAGTTGTATTCTCCTGTCTACCCTCTGTCCAGACTCCTGCGTTCCGTTGGGGCATCCTTTGAACCGACATTTTCTTTCATGTCCTTACATCACCGTGTGATTGACAGGTGCTTGGAAAGATGAAAGATAATGCCTCAGGAAGAGTACTCCGATGACACTCCGTCCCAAACCAAGGACTTCAAAAAAAAAATGTTGAGAACACTTAGTGTTAAAAACCTTGCTAAAACACAGAACAACTATTTATCTTGTTTCACTATGGTATAATGAGAAGTCAAACTTGCAATAGTGTAAAGAAAGCAAAATGCACGTGAAGAAATGAGAACTTGCCAAAAACTGATATGCTAAGTTACCAATGCCAATGGAGTTAAAAGTTAACAAACCACTGAAGTCAAATCTGACTCTCATTTTATTTGTGAAAGGAGAGAATGACAGGTTAAGGTCAAAGTTGACTGCTTATGAAG
Source organism: Galaxias brevipinnis (assembly GCA_036023535.2). Taxonomy (NCBI): domain Eukaryota; kingdom Metazoa; phylum Chordata; class Actinopteri; order Galaxiiformes; family Galaxiidae; genus Galaxias; species Galaxias brevipinnis. The sequence continues at coordinate 17,466 of JAVQIZ010064164.1, forward strand.
CCATACATGCCATCAATCTTTTCTTTAAAGTGAGCCTTGCAAGGGTATTCAGTTACAATGTGGCAGCGGATTTTTCCTTCTTCTATCATCAGAGTTTCATCATCTCATAAGCTTATATCAAACCTCTCTCCAATCAAGCACATGCTTATAGGCAAACATTACTGCTGTCATGCTTTTTAATCTAACCATTAATTTTAATCTCATGATTTAATCATGGGTATGTTTTTCATAATGTTTTTTTTTATTCAGATCCACCAAATGTTCAGTAACAATTCAATCATTTCAGGCACACACATCAGACAACTTCAAAGCAGTTTAATCACATTAAAAAACGATCACAGGCCACAGTATTTTCAAGTCTGTGCATCTCTATTGTTAAAAGTTAGAGCTATTTAACATTCTTATCTGCCCCTGTTCAGAGTGGTGAATTTTAAGCAAATAAAATGAACACCAAGCATTTTCCATTTCAGACAAACCCAAACAAAATGAGAGAGAGAGGAATCCCCCTAAGCATAACAGCCACTAAAAATCCTGTTGTTAAAGTGAAATGAAAAGTTTGACACGGGCAGGATTCTCCATTCGTTTTGCCCATCAGAGCGTCTGACCCAAGTGCATCCTCCTTATAACACTGCACAAAACACACAACAACGTTATTCAAAGGCACAGGATTTGCATTCTCCGCCATTTTCTCGTTAATTTCTCACAGGTCACGAACCCTGACCTTGT
>JAVQIZ010064220.1:0-11502 GCA_036023535.2 Galaxias brevipinnis
GACAGACCACCTCCAGCCAGGTAAAGAGAGACCACCTCCAGCCAGGTAAACAGACAGACCACCTCCAGCCAGGCATACAGACAGACCACCTCCAGCCAGGTAAAGAGAGACCACCTCCAGCCAGGTAAACAGACAGACCACCTCCAGCCAGGTAAAGTGACAAGCCACCTCCGGTAATAGATAAACTGTATGAATAATTACATGGTCATTAAATAATTATTAACAAGTGGCAATGCGTCGTATGAGGCTATTTGTCAGGAAATAGAAAGGACCTAGAGTAAGGAATAAGGTGTAGGAATATTTTCTTGGCAAAGCCATCTTTAGAGGATCCACATCAACCATCTTGCTTCCCCTTCATTCCAGACGCCATGATCAACCAGAACTCCACCTACAAGTTTAAATCCTCCAATGGGCTGATATCTGGCACCAATCACCTGTCGGGGGGCGTGGTCGGGGGCGGGTCTTACCGGCAGCAGCGTGGGCCACACCCCTTCCAGCAGCAGCCTCTCAACCTCAGCCAGGTATGGAGGGACGACGGCTATGTAAGAGTCCCTCTCATACCTCCGCAACAGTGTGTGTGTGTGTGTGTGTGTGAGTGTGTGTGTGTGTGTGAGCGTGTCTTAGAGAGTGTGCTAGTTTATGGGAGTATGTTTTAGTGTGGATGAGTATCTGTGATTTAAACAGTCAGAGATTATTAGTTTACGTGGGAGTGTGTTGCTGTCTGTGATTTAAACAGTCAGGGAAAGAGAGAATGACAGAGTGTGTGTGCATTACAGTTCTTTCATTTGGACAACTTCACTGTTAAAACACATGATATGGTTCCTGACTCCTCTCCTCCTCTCCTCTCCTCTCCTCTCCTCTCCTCTCCTCTCCTCTCCGCTCCTCTCCTCTCCGCTCCTCTCCTCTCTCTCTCCTCAGGCCCAGCAGCACATGGTGTCTGAGCGTGGTGGGGGTCACCGTCGTCAGCAGGCCTACATCACTCCCACCATGGCCCCCCAGGCCCCCTATGCCTTCCACCACGGCAGCCCGTCCCACACAGCGGCCGTCCCCCACCTGCCGGCCCAGACCCACCTGTACACCTACACCACGCCCGCGGCCCTCAGCTCCGCCGGCACAGTGGCCCACCTGGTGTCCTCCCAGGGTGGGGCGCGGCACGCCCCGTACGGCCCCAGCCTGGTCCACCACCACCACCAGGTGCCTGTGAGCATGGGGCACCGCATGCTGCCCTCGCCCACGCTGCACCACCCAGGACACTACCAGGCCCAGTTTGCCCACCACCACCACCACCACCACCACCACCAGGCCTACTTCAGCACCTCGCCGGCCGCCGCCGTCTACACTGGATACCCCCTGAGCCCCACCAAGGTCAACCAGTACCCGTACCTCTAGAGGCCCCTCCCCGTGCCTATGAAACACTGGAGAGACCCGACCCCCCGCGGTTCTATTCAGAAGGCTGTAGCTGCTGCTGCCCCCCCCCACACACACACCCCCACACCCACACCCACACACACCCTCCCTCCTCCAACCTCTCTCTCCCTGAAACCTCAGACAGAGACAGAGAGACAGCGAGGCAGAGAGACATGGCATCTGGAAGTGTCCGTGTTTAACTTGAAGGTGATTACTGCAGAGAGGACACTGAATAGGCTGCCGCCTCCAAACACAGACCCCCCCACCCCACCCCCCCATCCGAGTAGGATTGATGTTTTTTAAAAGAGTGGAGTTCTAAAGGTTTTCTTTTTGAGGATTTTTCTTTTAATGTATTGTATTGTAAAAGGGGCCAGTAGCTTTAGCGCTCTGCTTTCTCATTCTTTTAGAATTATTTAAAAATGGAGAAGACTCTGGGTTTTACTGCAAGGTCTCTGAAGTAGGCCTTTTCATTTTTGTTTTGAATCCCCCCTCCTTGTAAAGATGGGGAATGACTGTTTGAACAGGGTTACTTATCGCCATGTTAAGATTCCCAGGAGAGTTTGGGTGAAATACAGAAAAAAAAACCTGCTGCTCCTCAAAGCAAAAAAAAAAAGATATTGATTGCCTTGAACTGTCTTAAGTATTTCCAAACCATTAACGGTGTGGGAGGGGTGTGGGTAGACTGTGCGAAGAAGGATCACCCCCCTCTTCCTCCTTCCCTCTTTCCTCGAAAGAAGAGAGGGGGCGTCTGGAAATACAACCAACAAAAGACAAACAGACTGTCTAGTGTATTTAAAGTTTTATTTTTCTCCTTTCCGTCAGACCTTTAGGAGAATACTCCTTTGGTTGAATCTCTTGGTGTCTTAAAGCTAGGCCCGGTTCTTAGAATGTAGCACACCCTTTTCTTTCATGAAGACAAAGACCCTCTTCCCGTACCAATAGATTGAACTGTGTGCTCCTTTCACCTTCTTCTCTCCAACGTGATTGCACAAAAGTGGATATTATAACATCGGCATGTACCAACGTGATTGTCTGTGTGTGCGTGTGCTACTGTCAGCCACGTGCGTGTGTGTGTGTCGTCTGACCCCCCTCAGTAATTCCCCTCACTAGTTTTTGAACATTAATCCCCCGTAGTGCCTTACATATCATATTAATAATAACTCCGTTTACTTGGCTTGAAACCCTGGGACTCGTCCAGAGATTAGTGATTGAAGGATGTGGTTCTCCACTCGACCTCATGTGTGTTGCTGGCAGGTGTATTTACCTCCCAGGTGTAGGCGTGGCCATGCTGGTTCATCTTCAACAACAGCGTAGAGTCAAAAACACCTTTTTGGAGTTGAAATTTCAATATAACTTTTTTTTGTAAAGTCAGTTTAAGAATAACCTGCCCGGGGTACTTAACCAAAGCCGTTAGGAATGATACTTTGTAGCGTTTGTGCGGGATTGTGTCGATGTAAATACACTATATGCTATAATAGTATGTACAGTTTTGCTGTGGACTGTTAGTAATAGTGGTACCCACCAAGTGACTTTAGTTTGGAAAATATTAGTTAAATTACTAGTTCACATAAGGCATTACTCGCACACAGGGATGAAATAGCAGGATGACTATGAGCAGAAGTTTTATTCAGAAACATTCAAATGTGACAAAAATATTAATGTGACGAAGAGGAGAGCAGTTTGAAGGAATCGTAGCAGAACGTAGTGAGTTCTAGAACACCATGGAGAGGCCTGGTGGGAAGAGGCGGTTGCCATGACTGCGACCCCTGTGGAGAGGCCAGAGGTGAGGGCCTGGTTGCAGAGGGGAGGGTCTGCGTTTTGGAGAGCTGTTGAAGAGGGTATACTGTGTAGGCAAGAGTGAGGGGCTAGTGAAAAGCAAATGGGTTGGTTTAGCTAGGAATTGAGTTACAACAAGGATGAATAAATTCCTTGGATCTCAATGGGACTAAAGAGGAATAGCATGTTGGCAGCGAGCAGGTCGAGAGAGCCATAGAACCCGGGCTGATAGGGATGATAGGAACTGCAGGGACACTGCGTGAATGCACGCCTATACCGCTGTGGTATACGTTGTTATTGTCGTGAGGCAAAGACTATTAGACGTTATTTTGTCTCATTCTACTTGGAGCGTTGGCGATGTGGAGCGGAGAATGCTGCAGCGTACACCTGGAAGGGCCGCGTGCCCTGTTTGGGAGCCGGCACCATTTGGTCGTTCTTTCATCTTTGTGCGCACCACACAGTCACCACAAAAACACCTAAAAGGGATACACAGAACACCACTAGGGCTGTGGCTTTGTGTATCCACTGCTTAGCTTAACGTGCGTTAGGGATACACAGAACACCACTAGGGCTGTGGCTTTGTGTATCCACTGCTTAGTTTAGCCTGCGTTCTGTTTGGTAGCCAATGACTCTTACTCTTCTGTGGTGTTTTTCTGTGGACTTCATGACGTGGGTACATCAATGGATCCTCGTGGTATCCCCCTCCCCTTGCCCTTCCCATAATGCCATAGAATTTACATTTGAAGTGATTTTATCATTGTGTTTAGCTGCGTTATCCTTATAATTTTTTTATATGGTATGTCGTGTTTATATTTTAGAGATTGTTGCAGTAATTCTACTTGTGGATTTTTTGGGGGGGGGATCTGTCTGAGTGATTTTATTGTTTGGCTCATTTGATGTTTTCTTTTTTTTTCCGTAACCGGGCCTGGGAGTTCAGTGCAGTGATGCATCCCAGAACTGTACACCTGTGTTTAGTGCTACCAGCACTTCTAACTGTAGGTGAGGATATAATACATTGTGGGTTGAGGAGACCAAACCCAGGAGTTCAAAACGATACCTCTCCTATGGTAATAGGTGGTTGGCCCCTGGCAGGGCCCTTCATCCTGGTACTTCATCTCACTAATAGGGTACTCCACCATCCCTTCCACACAGACTGCATATTACCTCCGGGTCCTGGCCGTCAAAGATGTGTTTCGCTGCAAAGCCTGTCGGATGGTTGCAGTCATTCTCCTGCTTTTGGTGTTTGCTTGGTGTGTTTTTGTTTTTGTTTATTTGGTGGTATTATGTTGAACTCCAGTGGGGCTCCCAGGTCTGTCCCCCAGTAAAGGGAATGGAGTTTTGTTTCCCCATCATATCCTTTGGTTCCTCCATGTTGAGGACGACTACTGAAACATTCCACTGTACATGGAGCCTGCCGCCGTTTGTCCAGGACAACTCCTCGCGTTACTGTCCTCTGCCCTCCGTCGCCATGGAGACGGAGTGGTCGCCATCACTCCGTCTCGTCTTGTCTTCATTTCCCGCCAAAGAATCCCACCGGTTGATTTGCGGCGCCGTGCCAGCAAACCTGTCGCTAAGAGCTGACAGGCAATAAGTAATTTAATCAGGCTATACACAACAAAATGGCAGATGTGTGTGTATGTAGAAAGTGTTGGCACATGACTGAAAGAACAGGAAGGCCACTACACACACACACACACACACACAAACACACACACGCACACACACACACACTTATTTTTTCTTTGTCTAGGGTTGCCATTCAGTTTTTTTATTCGGCTGCCTTCTGCAGTGCATTACATTATACAATTTGAACTATAATATTAACTATTAGTCATTCTTTTTAGATCAAGTATCATTTGTGATCATGCACATTTGTCCCCGTAAAAATCATGTATTTCTTTCCAAATTGTTTTAATATGTAAGTTTGTAGGCTTGTTTTATATTTTACACTGTCAATATATTTTAGCTTTATTAAAGTTGTGAGGAAAATGAATTTGTACAAAATGATGCTTTTCTAAAGTCGGTGTGCCATGGAATGACATGTAAAGAAAATGAATCAATAAGAAACCAATATTACCTTTAATGTAATGGTCACTTGCACAAAATGAATGTAATATGTGGCCTGTGACATCTAAAACGCATTAGATATTTCTACTACTATCTGTGATCATTGGTTTGAATATAAATTTGACTTATATAATTTAATCATGCAAGACACAACAGTGTGTGTGTCTCATCAAAATTATACTCATGAAGCACGAAATATTTTCAGCATTTCCAAAATAGTAGGATACAAATGTATAATTTTGAATTTATTAAATGTATATACTAATTTGGTTTACTTGACCATAATTAAATCCTAGAAAAGGTCTAAGAAGCCCTTTAACCATACCCCCGTTTGGTTCAGTGAGCTTGTAAGACCTTGAGCAAAATAACATGAGTGTCTATACGTTTTTACTTCCATGTTTAAACATAATGTTTTGTTATTCATGAAAAATATGAATCAGAATTGGGAGTATCATTGTAGATTGAGTGACCTTACAATTACCAAAATGTGCTTACAAATTTAGTGTCAAGTTGTGACGATGTTGCAGCGCACTTAAGAGAAAACATTCAATGTCATCAAGAGACTTCTGTCAGACTTTTAGTTAGGCTCTCAATATGTTTCCTAAAACTGTTTATTAATAGAGCACATTCCTAAAGGCATGCTAAAGGCTTCTAGTGAGTCTAATCTGGCCAAACTCCTCTGAAAGTGACTTGAACCTTATCATGAATTGGACATTAAATTCCTGTAGATTAAGTTATTTGAGGGATTTGTAAACCGTCTCCGAAATGGAGCAGGGAAGTAAGGAGAAGTCAACACAGCTCTGGTTATCTAAGTGAGAACTCATTTTATGAAACAAAAATCTGTTAATCTGGTTATACAAGCATTCTTAAAGCCTTTTTTGGCTGAGAGTTTCTTTACTTTATCTTTCTTATTTTTGGTTATGGGGACAAGCTCCTTCGCTAGACTTTTTCAGGGTAAGGGTCAAGGTTTGAGGCTCTTCTTATCTGAGAGAAGGTTATGATTGGCACATATAGGCTACTATGAAATTTGAAAGGGGAAAAAACGAAATAGCTGGTTAATGTGCTTGTTTTTCATTTGGATGTCTTTGATCTCTGATTTCCAAGAACCAATGAAAAACTGACTTAGGTTGTTTTTTTCTATTTCTCTTTTTTAACATCTATAGAATAAAGACTGTCACAGTTGCTAAGCAACCCTCGGTGAAGAAAAACAACCTGTTTCTATACTCCACTGTGTCACTACAGAGCACAGAGCACATCAAACCCTGACCCTCTTTGGTTTTCATTGCTGTATCCTAATTAGTTGCTGTTTAAAGCTAATCTGTGCTGCAGTATTTCCTAGTATAATCCTATGTTAACTGTCCTTATTTACTTTTGTTTATTGGAGATTTTAAGATGTGTGTGTTGTCCTGTTATTATTTCAATATGTTGACGTAGTGTTAAACAGTATGTATCCTATTTCTTGGACTAATATTATTAAGTATGTTATGAGAATGGATATTTTACTGGCTTTATGGAATGTTATAAAAAATATACGATTAGAATGATAAATTAAATTTCCTAACAAGTTGAGTACTTGCTACTAAGTGCTTGTGTTACCATTAAGATGTTGTGTGTATCTCTTAATTATTTTCGTTGTAGAAAAATGGAGTGGATTTATATTAGGCTATAGCAATTAATCATAGCATTGTGCATCGACAGGAGGGATTTAACAGACAGACAACTTGCTCATAGAAGAATATAGTTATTTGAATTGTCCTCTTTACTAAATGTAGGGTGAGAAGGGGCTCGCATTGTGGTGAACTATGTTATAGCTTGTTATTCACTGTTACTTTTGATCATTTTTTCGGTCTCCGAGGTGAATCGAGTTATTAATGAGAATTTGAATACGCACATATGCATATTGTATATGTGTAGAAATGTAATCACACTTTGTCTTGGATTTACATTAAACTGTTAAGTCACGGCAAAAGTTTAATTTCTTGTAGTATGGTTAATATGTCATTGACTGTGTGTGTACGTGTGCTTGTGTGTGTGTGTGTGTGTGTGTGTGTGTGTGTGTGTGTGTGTGTGTGTGTGTGTGTGTGCTTCTAGTGACTGTCTGGCTGGAAATCCAATACGCATGTAATTGACACACATTTCTACATAATCGAGTATTCTACATAACAAGTTTCCACTGGAAGAGCCAAAGATAAGGAAGTAAGAAGTAATAATGAAATAAACACAAACAAATGATTATGGTTTAGAACCCGGATGATTAACATGTGATTTTATGACATTCTTTCCCCAACACATAGTTTAAAGTATCCGACTGTAGATTTACTCTAGCTTTAATTACATCATCACGAACTGAATGTCACATTATGAGGAAAGTGTAGAGCTACTCTTTTAAAGCGTTCCATTGTGTACCGCTAGATGGAGGTGTGCACTAATAGTTTGGCACAGACCGATTTTGCTTACTCACACTTTCAACTATTTCTCGCAAACATTGTGACACAAACGATATTTTTTATTGACTATTATTCTAGCCTTGAATGATGGAATTTTTTTCAGATATAGGCCTACTTTTTTAAGGAGCAGTGGTTTTTATGATTGCAGTAAACAACGAAAACCGTTATTTGGTAAGATTTGTAGCCTATTGTTTTCTAAACTAGTGCTCTATTTGTGTTAGCCTATCTGTTTTTCACAATATATGTCAGTGGTCAAATTGCTGTTTCTTAATTATTGATTATATTTCTTTCTGGCCCATCACATTGCTTTTCTTTCAGACAGCTTTCATCGACGTTGCCGTGGAACCCAAAGACGCCAATCGACTGGGACAACCCAAGGACCTTTTGAAGGAAAGAACCTGGAGCCAATAATCGCGTGGTTTGAGAAAATAACGTCTAATCAGAGCTGCCAGTGGGAGGAGTTATGGCTATGCTAAGAGCCACTGACCACGGATAAGCAAATAGGTATCAGACGAAAACGGGGTGCCAGACGCATCAAAACCCCAGTCTGTTTTTCAGAAATATCTATAGTTTGCTAGCTGCAAGTTTTTTAAAGCATCCTCAGCTAGTTATACCTGTAAGGATGTACACGTTTTAAGACAAACCCGGGATACAGTTAACGGGGAGGATTCTTTCTCTGGTAAGACTGTCCTGATACTAGTAGCTATGTGGAAAGGGATTGCTGGGCAAAAGAACAAAAAAACTACCCTGTATGGTGAAGTGTAGATTGCTTGTTTGTTGTCTACCTCCATTATGGCTAGTGTTATTTAAAATAAAGAAATTGCATTTGTATTTAAGCTTACTCAGCTAGGTAAAGCTAGCTTGTATGACGAACAGCAACACAATAAGCATGCAACAAACGGGACGGCAGGCAGGGCAAGAGACAATCCTCCCCTGTCCGGTCACCCGTTATCTGTGCTTGTGCTAGCTACGCCAGCTAATAGGATCATGTGGAGTCTGTCGCTCTATGTGCGCTCTTCGCTTTCCATCGTCAGCTTTTTGAGAAAGTGTAGAAGAATTGCTTTAACATTAAACTTTAATCATAATGCTAACCATTAAGATAGCTAGGAATGTAATTGAATTGCCATATTGGCTAGCTATATTTAGTTTAGCTAGACCAATACATTACTTTCTTTCTTGTTTGCAATGCTTGCTTTTGTTTTAATTTAGCAAATCGACAGGTAATATCTCATTGATAGTGTAATTTCTTAAGAGAACAGGAGCTCAATTGTTTTGGTTATTTGTCCTCCTGAGGGCCATGTTGAAGATGAATTTCTGTTACTTGTAATAGACAATGAAGTTATTCTATTCCATTCTATTCTCAAGTGAAACAAGGAAAATGTTCCCCTACATTCCTTCAGTTCCCTTTGTTTGAACCGCAACCTTTTCTCGTTTATTTACGCAGATTAATTAGGCTAATAGTGAGTAGTGTTTAACATAAATTGTTCCCTCTAACACTATTGTTTGTGTTTGTACACAGATTGAGCAGTAGGCCTACCCCTTTCTTATGTTATGGAAGAAGGGATGACCATCGTTTGAGAAGAATCATTATCAACAACCAGACCGGTGTACTCAAGTTCTCCCTCAGGCTTGGTTAGGATGACTTCTTTCTTCATAAGTGGATAACCTGACATGACTGCCTTGCAATGGAAGGTTTAGTCTTCTCTGCTGTGTCTTTGGTAATTCCCTGCAAGCCCTCATTGCACCCCAAAGGCTGCAGTGGTGCAGCCTTTCTCTGCCTAATGGTGTTGATTACCCTGATCACAGCAGGCTCACCTGTTGCAGGTAAGTGAACACCTCTCGCTCACGTGTCACAACCTTTTGTACCTCTGCCAGTGACACAGGTCATTAAAGTTTGAGAAGTTTGAATATTTTTACCTGAAGAACACAGGTGCCATGTAGGTATTTGATTTCCCGGCGTCTACCTCAGTTGTATTATAATGGATGACCTAGCTAGGTAAAGAGTTTAGTTGTGATAAACGGTAACAGGTGGAGAATCAACAGTTGTGTAATGCAAAGTTTTTAAGTTTTTAAATATAAATAAATATGAATGGACACTTAGTCGTGATAGTGTAATCTAATTGATAGGTTTTCCCTGAGTCTATAGACTTATGGGCATTTTTGTGAAACAGCAACATTGGAATTGTATGAGTAACGTTTTGTGTTGTGCTTCAAATCAATTACAAGAGTAATTTCATTTGCAGCACTAACCTAAATGTTTTCTGTCTGTTAATTTGTTAATAGTGCTCTTATAACAGCCATACTCCAAGAGAGAGAGATAATAACAAGACAGTGCTGCTCTGATTGCTTTTTCTTATTGAATCTAAGGGCTTGGCAGCTGTTTCAACCTGCTTCACAAAACTGAATAGGCCTATACCACATTATCTAGGCCTGCCCTTTTCTAGATTAAATCCTTGGGGTTTCTGTATTTTTTTATGCACCAGCATACGCTAAATGATGTTCAGTGCTTTGAGAGTGGTGTTTGAAAAAGTGTCTGGATGGTTTGCATGTTGTGGCAATCTCTTAGGCCAATACAAGTGATTATAGTCAGAGTTTATTTAAAACCAACGATGATTCTTCAATGAAGGCTAACCTCACAGACTTTTGTTTTGGTAGCCTTATAGATTTGTAGTAGCACAGTAGCCATTATACCCACACATTAGACTGAACAAACACTGCTGTGTGTGTGTGTGTGTGTGTGTGTGTGTGTGTGTGTGTGTGTGTGTGTGTGACGTGCTCAGTAAAGCCCCTGTGGTTCTGGTCAGACAGAGAGGCAGAGTGTGTGAAAGCCCCGGTTATGTAACAGAGCTGTTTTACTGGTACTGTTGCAACACACACTTACCCAACACACACACACTAACACACGCAAGCAGATACACACAGACTGACAGACAATACACACACACTAGCACATACACACAGACTGACAGACAATACACACACATGCACATACACACATACTGACAGACATATATACACACACACTAGCACAGACACATAGACTGGCAGATATACAGTATATACACACACACACACCTACACACACTATACACACAGACTGGCAGACACACACACACAGACACACACACACACACACACACACTAGTACATACACACAGACTGACAGACATATACACACACACACACACTAGCACATACACACAGACTGACAGACATACAGTACATACACACAGACTAGCAGACATATACACACACACACATACACACAGACTAGCAGACATACTGTATATACACATAGACTAGCAGACATACACTTACACACAGACTAGCAGACATACACACACACATACTAGCACGTACACACAGACTGACAGACATATACACACACTCACACACACACTAGCACATACACACAGACTAACAGACACACACACAGACTAGCAGACATATACACACAGACTGACAGACATACACACAGACTAGCAGACACACACACAGATTAGCAGACACACACACACAGACTGACAGACATATACACACAGACTGACAGACACATACACACAGACTAGCAGACACACACACACACAGACTGACAGACATATACACACAGACTAGCAGACACACACACACACACAGACTGACAGACACATACACACAGACTGACAGACATACACACAGACTCAAACATGCTGTCTCTCTCCACATGCGCTTCAGCTTAATCACACATTGGTGTAATTTGGTAACCAGGCACACTCACTCTTTCTCTCGCTCCCTTTTCATGCCCCCCCCCTCTCTCTTTCCTCTG
>JAVQIZ010064278.1:0-10049 GCA_036023535.2 Galaxias brevipinnis
ATCCCAGCCGACACAGGGCGAGAGGTGGGGTACACCCCGGACAGGTCGCTAGTCTATCACAGGGCTGACACATAGGGACAGACAACAACTCACACTCACATTCACACCTACGGGCAATTCAGAGTCACCAATTAACCTGCATGTTTTTTGAACTGTGGAAGGAAACCCACTTGAACACGGAGAGAACATGCAAACTCCACACAGAAAAGCCCTCGGGTCAGGTGGGGATTGAACCCAGGACCTTCTTGCTGTAAGGCAACAGTGCTAACCACCGAGCCATCATACTCTGAGTCAACATTTTGAAAAGACACAGAATAATCTTAAACATGTTATAAAATCATAAAACTTTTGATGAATGACCTTTGTGTTGTTCAGACATAAAGTAAGGGATTTGTTTGTTAAAATAGTTATTTCAGAATGAAACCTTTAAATATAGTGTTATTGTATTTTACTGTGTCATAGTTTGTATTTGCCAGCCATGTCGTTTTCCCACGACTGCTTATCATAAAGCCGATGTTCGTCAAGTTCAAGTTCAAGTTCTGTTTTATTTGTCACATGTCCGCATACAAATACAATGCCAGTGAAATGAATTCTTGCCAACACCATAATGTGCAATAATATATATATATATATATATATATATAATAAGAGTAAATAATCAAATATAACCTATAAGTACACATTTTGCAATAAAACATATACAATAAGGAGAGAGGTAATGTGCAATGTTGTGTTATGTAAAATATAAACAAGTGATTTTACAGATAACACTGTTAAAATTGTTAAAATTCTCAAAGTCAGTTTAGGGATATTGTTCAATTGTTTGTGTGTGTGTGTGTGTCTCTGTGTGTGTGTGTGTGTGTGTGTGTCTGTCTGTGTGTGTGTGTGTGTGTGTCTGTGTGTGTGTGTGTGTGTGTTTGTGTGGGTGGGTAGGAGCGGGGGATCGGAGGTAGGATACGTTCTCATTCTCAGAGAGCACAAACAAACAGTGGAGGATTCACAGAAACTCGGGGCATATGAAAGACTAAAAAATCACAGGCAAACAAATATTTCCCTACACACCTCACGGTCAGCCTGACCACGTCATAACCACCAGCAGGAAAAAAACAAGAGGTGGCTCTGCTCCAGTTCCCAACGCTCTAGGTTTGTGTTAGTATGACCCCGGATGAATGTCTCTGTAAACCAGTAACTGATTAGAGCATCGGCGGAATTATGATTTCAAAGCTATGGGACACACCACACACACACACGCACGCACGCACGCACGCAGTTGGCACAGAGTCTGTTTCTCCAGGATTTTTTTCTTTACATAAAGTTAGTTTTCGGATAAAAAGGGTATGGGCCAATACTGCCTTCCAAACAAGTGGAGGGGACATGCCCCCTGTGTGCCCCTTGTAAATTACGCCCCTGGGTTAGAGACCCGATATCATAGTACTGTGACAGAAAGAGCTTAGTGAACCAGATTTGTTTACGAGATGAGGAACAGTGTTACAGTAGCAGCAACTAAGCAGGGAGGGTGGCCAAGGACTTTGATTCTGGGGTCAACCACAAAAACCTGAGAAGCAACATCATCTACTTTCTGAGTTGGCCAAAACGAGCTACAAAACATATTGCTACACACAATAAGTTTACATACAGAAAACTGGCTGATACCGGGCTTGTGCAGGCTTGGCCAACTTTCAGAACTCACAAAAACAAAATTTAACTCAACTTGGAAGCTAAACAAGTCAGATGTGAATAAGCCTTGTATTATTATTAATAGCAATGATTATTATTAACAATTATTATTATTAAAAAAAACTCTTCTCAGCTTCTTCTACTTCTGAAAAAACGTTCTTTACAATTAACTTGACCCCCACGGTGAGAACAATAAAGTGCTTTAATACGATTTGACAGTCACCCTATTTTTTTTTTTGCCATGTACTGAATGTGGTTCCACTCTGTGACCCGCTCTTGAGAAGCCCTCAAAGGATCAAAGCATCCAAAAATGTGAGTTAATCCTAAAGGTACCCAATGTGAGTTTCACTCATTATGCTGTTGTATACTTAATAATCTGACCCTGTACATTTTATAGAAAGCGATTCGCACCTCTGGAATTTACTTAGTTGCAATTGGTCTGCTATAAATGTTGCCTTTGTTAGTAGAAAGAAATAGCTGAAGAGTACACTGAGTAACTTTTTCTATCTTGCAGAGAAACTAGAGGATGAAGCCATTATTACCACCCCGCACCTCCCCAACCAACCCTTCCACCGATCAGCACCTCATTCTGAGAAACTTCTTTTAATCTACTCATGCTATATATACATATATATATATATATATCCATTCCAAAAAAGTAACTGGTCAAACATACTTTTTCCATGGAACCAAACTGAAAACAAACAGTTGACTTGCTAAGAAACGCCAAAGGATCTCCTCTTTCAGATTGCATCAGAGGAAGCATGGGGAGGTCCATCCCTGCTTTGGCCCACACCATCAATCTAGAGTTACTGGACAGACGAGGGAATAAGTAAAGCATTGTGCATGCAAAGACTGTTCGTTTTCTTGCAGCAAATACACTACAGTGCAGAGGGAATATGAGGACAACCTAAGCCAAAATTCCTGGCTCAACTTCTAGTCTGATGTTTCCCAATGGGAGGCGTTCACTTGTTAAGACATCGGTGTACACACACAACCGTCACCTACTGTTCTGGATGTCTGCCAGACCAATGGGAAGGCGTGGATAAGGCCAACAAAATCATACCATCATTATCAAGCCTACCTCAATGAGCTGGATTGTCCCAAACAGCAAAACACATTGTACAATAGAAGGGTGTGTAGCCACTCATTTATCTACTATAATTGTTGTAGTGTCCGGTTTGTGCCTATCGCCGTGGCCTTGTTACCAGGACGTGTGAGTGTAAGTGATAGATAGCGTAGTGATAATGTCAAGGCAATATAACGCACAGGAGATGGCAAACACGTGACTGCACATGCTGCATCCACACGTGTGAGACAGTCATTTCATCACAGCCATTTATGTCGCTTCACCTTACCAACAAGCTGTACCTCATTGATAAAATATAATTCTGAAACTCAGTTTAATTATGAGACAAGCACACACAAATAATATTTTATACCCACATCAGGAAAAGAAAGCTTTTTATTTTACTCAATTTAGATATACCCGTACCTACAATGTGCTTCTCACCTAACCTGCTCCAAGTACCCTGAAACTTACTTGAAAGTGCAGTAGAAAACCTACTACACAACAGATCCATGAGATATACAACTAACATACTGTTTGTCCAGGTGTCAAGGCATGTGCCCCTTTCCTGGTAGCAAAGCAGTGTGAGGTAATGAGAGGATGGAGGGGAGCCAGGGGCAACGGTTGACCTCAGAAGAGGCCTCGTTGCAGAGCTGAGATCAGAGGTATGGAGGCCTACTGAGGATCTTCACGACTGCCTAGCAAATTCAACCTCAGCGAAATACCAAATCTGAATATATCAAACATATATTACACATTTCTAGTGACAGTTGACATACTCAAAGAGGCAAAAAAATAATAATCCCATTTAGCCATTCTAATCATTACCATCAGTTTGACGAGAAAACCGTAACGGTGAGAGGGCCCTCTAGTGGCCATTCAGCGTAAATCTGTATCGTTTGCACTTGGACAACTTTTGAGGCGTCTGAGAAAGAGAGCCGAGCGGAAGCTGTGAATTATGAGATGCCTTTATTGTACTTTTTGGGATTTCCAGTGACACTGACACGAGACAGAGTCCCACCCCTCCCTTCACTGCTCTCCCACTCAGCCAGGAGAGGGAAGGGCCCCTGAGGTGGGACGTACCACGATCTCGTTCCTAGTCTTAAATTAAACATAGAGATAACTGATGGATACATCCAGGTGCATTTGACACAGACACTCACGACATGCATTCAAGGGACTCCGGGAATGGCAGTGACTGTTGTTCACACAAAGCTTGTCTCAGAAGAAAAAAAGAAAAGAAAATCAAAAAAAAAAAAAGGTGACAGAAACAATATCACTTTTTTTTTTTTTAAAAGACAGTTTACTCTCCATGTGGTCCACAGTCAGTCTGTAACCCATCCCTTTCAATCGTTATCACTTATTGGAGAAAAAACAACAAAAAAAGGCAATATGACACACAGCTCTACTATTTATATATAATCGGGAGAGACTGCTTAAATATGGAAGTAAAAGTTTTTCATGTTTGTGTTTTTTTTTTTTTACTCTTTTTTTTGTTGGTTTTTAATTTATAGTTTTACTTTAATCAATCATCAGAAATACATGTCTCACTACAGATCAGCTCATCTAGGTAAAACTAGGCCCCTCTCCACTGGCTTGCTCCCCACACCGGTGCTGCATCTACGTATAATCTATAAAGGTTCAGTCGAGGGGTTCAGTGTGCTGTGGATCCCAAAGCCAGAGCTTCAGTTTAGTCCTCTTCACTGCCACTGGGGGAACGCTCCTGTTGGAGGAAAAAGGAGACAAACGGGAATCAGTTCAGTCAGTTCCACTCAAACCAAAACAACGGAGAAAACTAGCCAGTCATTTGTTATGTCTTGAAAGTTGTTTTATGTGTTATGGTTTCGATTAAAAAGACAGGCCAGATAGCTCCTCAAAACAAAACAAAAATGTGAACTGCAAGACTGGATTAACATATTCCCTCTACAGAATTAGCCCGTTACCCAACACAACTCTGGTTTGTTTGCCCAGACCTCTCGCCTTGATTCCAGGCTGACAGACTAGTTCCACATGGCCTTCTGAACAAACACCTTAGGTCACAACCCCTCCGGAGGTAACATACCATGCACGCGCGTGTGTGTGTGTGTGTGTGTGTGTGTGTAAAAGCGCTCGCCCTCTCACCTCTTCCTGTTCCTCCTCGCTGTCGTCGTCGCTCACCACCGGCTTAGCCCGCGCACCCCTCCCCCTTCGGCGCTGACTCTTCCCCCGCTCCCCTTTCTCTTTCCTGCTCAGCTTGATCTTCACCTTCACCGAGCGAGCTGAGGGAGACGAGTTCAAAGAGATGAGGGGCACGTTCTTCCAAGAAGGAGCCCATGAAGGCCTCTCTATTCTGGATGTGTGCCGTCCCACTCCCTCCCCCCTTTCCCAACAGCCAAGCCAAACAGCCCAGATGACTAAGGGCCGGCTTGCAGCGCACAAAGACATGAACTGGCAGGCCTTTATATATTTTTTTAAAGGAGTAGTAGCGTTAGACTCACATTCAGACTCGGAGCCTTCGTCCACCTCCTCCTCCTCTTCGTCACTGTCCTCTCCTTCGCTGTCTTCCTCCTTCTCGATTTTCTGCCTCACGCTGGTGAAGACCGACTGCAGCACAATCGAGTCCTCATAGATCTGACAAGTTGAGAGAGAAAGGGACCACATTCATATCAGATAAAACTCTTTTTCTTTTTTTTATCCCACGCCATGATGCTCAGCACTCGAGATGGGGTGCATTGCCTGCATGTTTTAATTCCAAACTATGATGCTGAACTTCAGTGCTTAAGTGCGCTGTGATCAGTTAAGTGTGCTAAAGTCCCCCCCAGGCAGAATACCCTCACTCCATCCCTCTTTGTGTTTGGATGCAAACCTACCAGGGATCCCTCCAGGTTGAAGGTCTGGGCGTTCTGACACAGCAGCATCACATCTTTCTCCAGGTCGTTCAGGCTGCGGTACTTATGGCTGCGGATCCTCTCCTACAACAAACGTACAAAACGAAAAAAACACAGTTGAACAGTGGAATTAAGTGCATTGGATAATCTAGGAATCACAAGAGTCTCATCACCAGGGCCTTTCTTTTTTTAACAGCAGCGATACGTTTTAAAATGACAGATTTTAACCACATGAAACGTGAAGGTTCGGCTCGTACCTTGATTTTCCTGAAGTCCACGGGCTTGCGGATGAGCTCATAGTACTCGGGCAGCTCCTTGCGAGAGGGCAGTTGGACAAAGACCTCGCTCAGCTGCCGCCCATTGCTGCTGTGAAATAGGGGGAACAGGGAAGCTGGGGACTTAGTACACGTCAACGGGCTTCCTGGTGTGGCCTACGACATACACTGAGACAGGCCCGGGCTATTAGCTGTGACCATGTCGCAGTTTAAGATTTATTTATTTTGCTAAGTGTAAAAACTAAAAGCTAAAGTTGTTCATCTTCGATTTTTTGCGGGGTATTTTATTTTTTATCGCAACAACAAATACAAGCTAGCGTGTTTAAACAAAACGCGCCAGCGCAGCGCGGAGAGAACGCAGCCGCCTCACCCGTCCTTGTACTTGATCACGGCGTCCACGATCTTCTTCATCTTCTTGGTGAGGGACGGGGGGTTGGGGGAGAGTTTCTCCGCGGGCGGGCGGCCGCGCTTCTTCTGCTTCTTCACCTCCTCGTCCTTCTCCCGGCCGCCGCGGCCGCTGCTGGAGCTGGGGGTGGCGGGCCCCGGCATGTCGCTGTCGCGGTCTCTCTTGCGCTTCCGGGTCGTTTTCTTGTGGCGCACCTCCTCCTCGATGTCGTCCAGGTTGCCTTCTTCTATCGCCTGTGGAGAAGGAGGAGGAGGAGGAGGAGGAAGGGGGGGTTTGGAAATCGTCAGGGTGGGAAAACCAACCCATGAGTCGCACGACTTAACTGTTCATCATTATGTTTATAAGGCCTTAAATGTATATGTATAGATGCATTTATTGATTTATTTTTAATCAAACGTCACCTTGAGCCACTGCTTCTCCGTGAGCGAGTCGCTGTAGTCGACCTCCTTGCGCTGGCGAGAGCCTCGTCCAAACATCTTCTCCTCTTCCTCCTCGCAGGTGAGCCGCTCCACCTCGGCGTCGTCCTTCATGATCCAGGTGGGCATGTCGTCCTCCTCCATCAGACGGGGCTTCCTCTTGGGGTTACGGGCGTCCTCGCGGCGCCGGTCCAGATCCATACGCTACGGGTACGAACAAACAGTAGCACGTCTACAAAACGGTACTTCTGCTGTAGTTTGGCAAATACGTGCTGATCTAGACCGCCACCCATGCGGGATGTTGACAAGTGCTTTCAACGGAAAACCGGATCCATAAAACGGACACTGACCATGAATTGTTCAAACTCCTCTTCGCTCCTGGCGATCATCTGGTTCACGGTCTCGTCGTCAGGCACCTCGTCTTCTTCCTGTGGACAAGAGAGACTATATGAGCACAGAGAAATTGAAGGCAGATGCGATGCCACAGAGCAGGTCTCTGATTGTATGAAATTTTTCATGTCTGAGCTGTTGGTCGTAAAATGTAAAAAAGTTACTAGCGATATATGTCAAAATGTTCCTTTTGAAAGTTGTTAACTGCAGTGCTAATCTTGCTGTAATGTTCTGAGGTTATCAGCAAAGACGAATATTGAGGAAATATCAGGAGGAAAAAAATAAGTTAAAAAAATTAAGCTACTGTTGAGGAGATATCCTACATACAGTACTAGTGTAAAGTTTGAGTACATCTGTGTGAAACCAGGTTTTTGGTGGTTATGTACACTGAAATAAATATATTTTGAATGGGGGGAAAAAAACGTCACTGCAAGTTTTAGTTATGATTATCAGTACATATAAAAAAAAATAGGCTATAAGGTATCTTTTTAAAAAAGTTAGCTTGATGGATAGACAATCAGGTTTCAAACCGCTTTACTTAAACTTATGACGGGTACTGTATACAAAGATGTGTAAGAATATAAATAAATAAAAAAATTGTGAAGAGTGAATGTAAAACGAAAAAAAAAAGAAAAAAGAAAGACTACAAACGGCACCTATATCAGAAGGGGAACAGAAAGGGGAAAGAGACAGGAGTCAGAGAGGGGGGGGGTTAGGAAAAAGAGAGCGAAAGGGTGGCGTGGCGCATGGGTGGCGTGGAGGTAGCAGTGTGGATGCAGGTTGAGGTCACACGCACCCACGCCCCCCCAGTACGCCAGCCCCCCCGAGTCCCGACCTCGTCCTGTTCCTCGTGCTCCAGGATGGCCTGCAGGAAGGCACGGCGCTCATTGCCGGACGACTTAGCGTCAAACATGCCGGCCTGGATGACTTTCTGGTCGACATTGAGCTTGTATTTGGCGGCGGCCAGGATCTTCTCCTCCACACTGTTGACAGTGCAGAGGCGCAGCACGCGCACTTCGTTCTGCTGCCCGATACGATGGGCTCGGTCCTGGGCTTGCAAGTCCTGGAGAGAAGGGGGAATGAGAAAGAGAGGTGAGTGATTTGGTTAGGCAGGAGGTTTATGTATGTGACCAACACTGGTGGGGGGTTTAAGCATCTGATGAATACTGCCAAAATGACTAAACGATTAAGCCATTTTTTCAATCATAACATTAACAAACCTTACTTTTGCACAACAAATAGAAGAATTGCTGCGTCATCGTCTATACCTGATGTGGGTTCCAGTCGCTGTCAAAGATGACGACGGTGTCGGCCGACTGCAGGTTGAGCCCCAGCCCTCCGGCTCTGGTGCTCAGCAGGAACACAAAGTAGTCCGAGCCGGGCGCGTTGAAGGTCTTCAGCAGCATGCCGCGGTCCTCAGCCTTGGTGGTCCCTACATTGACCAAGGCCACACACAAATTAGATAAAGACACACAATCAAACTACAACTCACATTATTCATTCACCAATCTCCCTTTCGACCCAATGCGTCCGCCTCTCAAATCGTGCCATGCGACTCCGAGGGTCTCACCGTCCAGACGCAGGTACTTGAAGTTGCGGTAGGCAAAGTAGTCCTCCATGATGGTCATGAGCGAGGTCATCTGACAGAAGAGGAGCACCTTGTGGTTGGTGGCCCTCAGCTTGGGCAGGATACGGTCCAGCAGCTCAAACTTGCCAGAGGAGCGGTACAGGTCAGGTCTAGAGACAAGAGAGAGAGATGGAGAAAGAGACGGACATAGAGAAAGAAAGCAATACAGAACAAAAAGAAAATATGAGTGCACGTCAAGCACACCCCAGAGAGACTTTCCAAGTTCAGTTGGAACATAGTTCAGTTTTATATTAACAAATATAAAACTCTACGTACCCGGACACAATACCTCCAGAGTACCCGAGATGCTCAGAGAAGGACTCCTGTGAATCAGAGAAACTTTGAATAAAGTACATAACACTACAACTAACCCCTTCAAAACACTGTTAGTTATTTAGTACTTCACTTTGACTGAGTGACAGACTGCTGAAACGTACCTCGATGTGCTGGAACATGTAGGGGTGGTTACAGATTTTCCTCAGTTGCATGATGGTGTTCATCAGGGTCTTCGTGCCTCCCTTGCCCTAAAACCAAAAAAAACAAAGCAACCCGTTCTTAGTAAAAATTCGACCAAAACATACAATAAAAAAGATTCACTTCAAATGAATTGGGTTAAATCTCTGACTCCTGTCCCTGAAAGTCTCTACAAGCATGGTGACATAATGTCCGCTGCTGTAATAAGTAACAGCCCCTCACCTTCTTGTCCTTCTCCGACCCATCTGTGAGTAGCACTCCCTTGGCCTGCATGTGTCTGTACAGCACTCTCTGCAGGGCCGACATGTCACACTTGATGACGTACTCCACCTGCACGCAGAACGTGAAACAAAAGACGGCAAAATTAGAACGTGAAACAAAAAGAAGAAATGACGTCCTCAACAACAACGAAGGATGGGACTTCGATTGGATAATGTTGTGTGATGGATAATGTTTATCTCCCAAGTTGTAACCAAGCAGCATTTTAAATGGAGTCTAACCTTCTCAGGCAGCTGGGCCTCCACTTCCTTCTTCAGTCTGCGCAGCAGGAAGGGGCGGAGCACCTTATGCAAACGGCGGATGATGAGGATGGTCTCTTCTTCGTTCAGGTCCACCTAAACGACAGAGGGAAGCAAACAGAACACATAGGTATGTCAAATCCATCAAAAAAACACACAGATTGAAAACATTTACTTCTGATGACATCTATGAAATGAAATTAAAAAAACGAAAATAATTTCAACCGGACACAAAACACACCTTTTCCCCAGTCATGGCAAAGGGTGCGTTGAACCACTGCTCAAAGGTGCTGCAGCTCTTAAAGATGGTGGGCAGCAGGAAGTTGAGCA
>JAVQIZ010064281.1:0-21189 GCA_036023535.2 Galaxias brevipinnis
ACCACACACACACACACACACACACACACACACACACACACACACACACACACATACAGACACCCAAACTCTCTCACAGCCAGGCATGATCAGATAAATATGAGGCTTGTAACATGACCACAAATACATGGACAGAAAAAGGATGAGATGGACACACACACACATACACAAACACACACACACTCACACAAACACAAACACACACACACTCTCACACACACACACACACACACACACACACACAGAGAGAGCTGGTGGATCTGGCTGTGGGTCATGGGAAGAACAACAACTGCCAGGAGAAAAGCATGGTCTGGCTCATTGGAAAGCAGACAGAGATGTGTCCAGTTAGGGTACTGTGTGTTCTCACAGAGGTGCCTGCCAACACACATCCTGGATTGTCACTGATGACGGTTTGAACGCCATGTTTACATATACACACACACACGCGCACATACACACACACAAAGGGCAATATCATGACATGTAGTTCAAATAGCACATCGACTTTTTGCCACGCACAATCTATTCCCTCTGCTGGGACTGGAAGCTTCCGTTGGTTTTCATGGGGTGTGTTTGGCCAGTGAATCTCTGACAGAGGATTTCTTGGAGGGTTGTTCCCCCCCACGTCGGTGCTATTGTTCTCTGGTCACCATGTTCTACCAGGAGAGAGCAGCAGAGCCATGCTGGCTGCTGGTGTGAGGGACAATAACAACACAACATTGGTTAAGCGCCAGAAGAAAGAGGCGGTTGCGCTGACTTTAAACTGCCATTACCTTTGTTTTCTGATCATTTTCATTTGTTTACATTCCTGGTTACCACCATTTTTAATGTTTATTTTTTATTTCTTATTGTTTTTATCATTTTCTTTTTTTGTATCATCACCATTATGATCATCCTCATCCTCTTTATTAAAATGATCATTGTATCTGTCTTTTTATTATCAATATGTTCTAGCATAGACCATTCTCCCCAAACCTGAAAGTATTCATTAACATCATTTATTTACATCAATTTGATTTGTATCTTTCTTGCGTTCTCCACCACTCTATGTTATGTGAGCACTGAGCCATACGCACTTTTTATTTTGTTATGTTTTTAGGATCAAAGAAGAACAAAAGCCTCAACCACCACAGTAAGTAAACTACATTACCCAGAGTGCTCTTACTGTAGGCTTTGACACTTCTTCCTGTTGGTTGGTATCATTGCTTCGTGTGGCTTCTTCCCTATTTTGTACAAGCAGGTCTTGACCTGCCCCCCTGTCCCTGGTCTCTGATTGGCTGTCTTTATTCCTCATCCAGTGTCTCATCTGCATTCTGATTGGCTTATAAGAGAGCTTGGCGTGGCTTACCTCATCCACACTTGTGGATCGGATGCATTCGTTCCTTCCTGCTAGCTGCATTGTGACTAAATCTAGCTGTAGGCTAATCTGACAATCTGACCCCCAACTTGTCCTCTATGCTGGATTCCAAACCTCAACCTTTCGAGCATTCGATGCAACACTCATTCCCATTGGCTGCATAGCGAGCTTACACGCTTCTTCCTCTGTCCCTCGATTGACAGTATATTTCCTTCTCTTTTTCTCTTTGTCTCTGTCTCCGTCTCTGTCTCTCGACGACGTCTTGGCTGGATATCAATGTCCCTACGATCTGGTACCGCCCCTGTCCCCTGTCCCCTGTCCTCGCTCTGCTCACGTCTCTAAGTGAATGTCCCCTGGTTACGCTCTCTCCTTCCCGGTTAACCGGCTGGCCTGGCGCGCTCCCTGGCAGGACGGCGCAATGTTTACTTCTCTGTGGTGTGGCAGTCACATTGTTTTGCTTGTTTGAACAGGTGGTTTCCCTTTGGTGGGATCACTGAGCTGGTAAATAACGTTCTTCAGCCCCAGCAAAAGTCCCAAAATGACAAGGAGCCCGAGCCTGTGCCAGAGCCTGTGCCTGATGAGTAAGTAGAAGTGACCCCCCTCCTCTTCAACTCCCCCGCTTTGCCCAGTGGTGCCCCAACACGCAGTGCTGCCCCTAGTGGCAGGATGTATTGTACGTTGGCCTGCTGGTGACATTTGCTGCAGATACGTTTTGTTGTCAGTGATGAGTGCTGAGAGCCTGCCCAGGTATTGCCAGCGATGAGTGCTGAGCCTGTTGTATATATATCCAAGTGCAGGGGCCTCAGGTTTCAGGCTGTGTGTGTGTGTGTGTGTGTGTGTGTGTGTGTGTGTGTGTGCGTGCTCGCCAGCCAGCCAGCCAGTGTTGGAATGGCTCCGAGAGGTAAGAGGGCTCAGATACAGTACACCGGGCATGGAACGGCACGATGAGCAGCGTATCATTACACTGTGTCAGCTGTGTCACCCACGTTTGACCGTGGCTGACCGAGTGGGTAAAGTCCTCCGGGAGGAGCGACCACGGGGCCCTGCACACCAGCTGCCTGGCCCGCCCTGACAGTCTCTCTCTCTCTCTCTCTCTCTCTCTCTCTCTCTCTCTCTCTCTCTCTCTCTCTTGTTTTCTCTGGCCCTCTTCTTTTTCTTTCTTTCTTTCTTTCTTTCTTTCTTTCTTTCTTTCTTTCTCTTAATATACACTCCCGTCTCTCCTTTCATTTCCTTTTTCATATTTGCTATCTGGCTGTTACCAACGGTCCTATCTCTCCTCTTTTTCATTTGCTTCTGTTCCTCCCCATTTCTATCTTTCTCTCACTCACTACCACTCCTCAATATAAAAACTGACTATTTTTCTCTTTAACTGTTCATTTCTAGTTTTCTCTCTCAGCCTGCCCACATATTTAGCCTCCTGTGGGGTCGCTGCTGCCCTATTACAGGGGTTAGTGTTAGCTGGTGACCCAGTGGGAAGTTCAGTCAGTTCAGTCAGTCAGACGGAGCCACCTGAACTAACGTTGCTCGGCCCCGTGAAGTGAGCTGTGCAGCCAAACCTTTCACTCTGGTCGACGCCACAGCCTCAGCCCTTTGCTCCTCCTTTGGCGTCAGCAAGAGAAAGAAGAGACAGCGACCACATAGGACAGCTGCTGGCAGCGGGAAGCTGTTACCTGAGGGGTGAAAGGTCATCGTGAATCACTCTTTAACTGTCCCCGTCCCTCAGTGAACACTGGGCCCTGCTCCTCTTTTTCAACAGCGGACTCACTCATTCACTGTCTCAAGCTGACTTTCTTATACCATCTGAATCCTTACAGACTCAGCTGGGCCGAGTATCTCACGTATATCTCGCGTGGCATGGCTGTGTTATCAGCTCCTCTCTATCGCTAAATGGGATTTGGTGGGCTCTGTTGAACAAGACTTGGGCGGTCCCCGCCGCTAATCTCTGTTCGGTAAACTGCGGAGGCCGTGACACAATTAGGCCGCTAATCCTCCGGTGGGCACGGCGACGCGCGGCACTCCGAGAGGTGCCAGACAACACACGACCTCGCCCTCTCTCTCCGTCTCTCTCCCTCTCTCTCTCTCTCTCTGTCTCTCTCTCTCTGTCGGCGGTCGGGCTGGAAGCTGCCTGACACACGCTGATAGTCATCATTGTGGGGCGGGCGACAACAACAATTCCATTTCGGCTCTGAAGGCCGGTTTGGGGTTTGGGATGGGGTGTGGATGGGAGAGGGAGGAAGCGCCTTTTATCCAGAGCGGCGAGGCTGCGAAGGACTGTAAAAGGATAGGGCCGCTCAATTATTCAGAGGGCCTAATGAATGTTGCAGGGGAAGATGTGGGACGAAACCAACTCTAATCGCCGCATTATGAAGTCAGACCAGTGTTTAGTTTCCAAGGAGACGGGTGACTGGCATGTGTCATCCAAAATGCATGCAGCCGGGTCCATGCGGGTTGGAGGGTTGCGTTTCACGGCCTCCGCCGTCGAGCCCTACGCTTAGATGTAAGCCGTCTACCGCACTGGGCAGACGCTGTAGCACGACATGGAGATCCATGTTGGATGCTAAACAGATTGGTGAACGACATGATAGGTGGTTGACATGTCACTTTTGAAAGATGTCGTTGGAAAGATTTGAAATGCTATTTTGCTTACAATTGAGTCAATCTGTGTTTCTGGTGTGGGTTTGCTCAAGAGCAAGTTAGGCGTTAGAAAAGGGCTATACGAATTAAATGAATTATAATGAAGTGTGAGAGGCGGTCGAGATGTACTATCACAGCCACTCTTGAGCTTCATTTCAGAGAGGGTTTATGTCTGAGGAGGTTTTTCCACCAGTGTAACGTGTTGAGATTTGGCCGAGTATATTGGCTTACAGCTGGCCTTGAAATGCACACACGGGTCCAAATGATTCATTAAACGCTGGGACACCTGAGAAAGTGGAATGAAGTGATGCTCTTCAACTCGCAAAGCGCACTTGATACCTCTCCCTTCTTCCAGTAAAGAGTGGTGCTTTATCAAAAAGAGGAGCTCTGAGAAACAGCTCCCAAGCTTTGAGGTCGCCGTCTTTTAAGCAGGGCCTTCGTTTCTGCTTTCATGCAGGATCTCAAAAGATTACAAACGTACAAAGCTACAAGTTGACGAGCGAAGCAAAGCATGCGGTTTCGCTCGCTGAGTGCATATTTGTAAGGATGTTACAACGAGCTCTTGATTTAGCTCACAGTTGTGGTGATGATGGCGGGCATTTTGATTAAATGGATATGTGTTTGCACAAACACAACTAAAGACAAAGGCATGATGAATTAACAGGATTAATATATTGCTAATGATTCCTCACAGCTGAGACTTTGTTAACGAGTCACAAGCAATAAAAGCTTGATTGTGGACATTGTACGTTCGAACCCCATTCTACTTATCACCCTCATATTTGTATCTACTGTATGTAGCAAGCAATAGCTTCATTTCTACACACACAACAATGATTTTGATGGTAACCCAAAAGATTACCTGTGTATGCAGTAGGACGATGTCACCACAAACTGCTCACTTCCCTTCTCGTATTCCAACAGGAAGTTGCACCAGCAATTTGAGTCATATAAGGACCAGGTGAAGAAGATGGGGGACGAGACCAAGCCGACTGTGGAGCAAAAGAGCGAAGCACCCACGTGCGGCATCTGCCACAAAACCAAGTTTGCCGACGGCTGTGGCCACCTCTGTTCATATTGCCAAACGAAGTTCTGTGCTAGGTGCGGGGGACGTGTTTCTCTGCGGTCAAATAAGGTAAGAGTGGACACGCATATTGGCTGGTTTATCTCCTTCATTTTTAAATTTTTTTTTTTATCCTAGATGACCATAAAACGTTTCAGAGAGCTGACACCTGGGAATAAGGCCAATGGTGTCTGATGATGGACGAAACGTATCCCTACCTGATAATATACATCTACATCAATCTGCCATCCCTCACATTCACTCTCTACACTCCAGCCCCTTGAATCATACAGAGACCCTGAGGAGCGTACCTAAACCAGGAGGCGTGGGCTTCTCACACACAGTTAAACTTTTCCACCACTAGAGGGAACTGTTTCACCTTCTGACCGCGAGCGCTGCTGGAGCCACTAACCCCAAATCTCTTGGCAGTGTTTCTGAGGAGCACTCTCCCCTGGAACGGCCACGTAACTAACCTTGTTAAATCCCCACCCACAGGGTGAGCTTTGGCCTTTTTAGAGCGCTAAGCCGCGAATTATCGCCGTGAGTGTTTTGACGCCATGCGGCCCAAAAACCTTCAACTGTTGCAATGTGACGTGTCAGACTTACTACCCGTGTCTCTCGCCATCACTAACGTTGAGCTTCCACCCTGTTTTCTCTGTACTGGCTTATTTTTCCTGTTTCTCTCTCTCTGTTTTTTTTTTCATCACTACCCCAAATCTCCCCACTCACTCTCTTTTTTTTCTATTCCCTGTCGCCCCTCTCTCTCTGAATCTCTGTATCTCCATACTGAAACTCCCCTCTCTATCTGCTGCAACCCTGCTCTCATGGAATTGCAACAGGAGGACAAAGTGGTTAGCAAATCTTTTTCTGCGTATTCTGAGACTGTGCTTTGACACACACACATTGCTCATGAAACACTTTGAGACATGCAGTACACATACAGTGCCAAATGGGATGATTCAGACCAATCATGCCAGAGAGTCAAAAAAATAACATGAGAAATATTTTCCAATTGCCCAAATCATCATTAGGTAATTGAAAAGCTCTGTTCACAGTTGGTGGTATTGGGTCTTACTGAATTCCTAATCCGTAGCACATTATGGATAGCTAGTATAGACCCAAGTAGCCAGGTAAAGGCTTCCAATTTGTCTCTACTGTTTAAAATATTCTTAGATCCCCAAAGGAAACATGAGCGAGGGGCTACCTAGCCGTCACAACACAGGGTCCGAATGCTATCCTTAGCCACGTGTAAACGAGACTCCCCGGAGCAGAGGAACCGGCCGACAGCCAGCTTTGGAGGACCGCTGGTGCGTCCACTACCCAGAGGCCAGGGGGGTAGGCAGCCTTTTGTGTCTGACAGAGAAAGGCTTGGGGATCAGGTCATTCTGTTGGTACACATGGTGTTGAGTGAGGGTGGTGGCGGGCAGCAGAAGCAGGGGCTTGCCAGGGTGTTGGCAGATCTACTCCGGTGGAGGGGGCCCCCGCTGTTTGCCTGGCGACACAGCCTGGCAATCCCAACACTGTCCCTGCTCCACTCACCTGCTGGCTTCAGAGTGGCTTTAGACAACTATCTGTAGATTGAACAACACTATATTCTTTGATGAGCACATTTATATATATATATATATCTATGGTTAGACAAGGTGTCTGGATGTTTGCAGATATAACAGTGAGTTGTAAGTTTATTAGAAATGAGATGACAGCATGGTCATACCTGAGGTTGTTATGCGTAAAGCTAAGGTATGGAGCAAGGCAGGGGGAGCAGGAGAGACAGAGGCTAGAGACAAAGAGATAGATAGTTCTATCTCTATGGCGAGAGAGTCCAGTGAGGTAGGTCGGTGAGTTTGACCAAAGATGATGTCACTGTGATAGTCTGCCCTCCATGTGTCTGGTTGCTGAGCCCAGAGCCATGGGTCTGTGGAGGAGCTACTGTGGGTCCGGTGTGGGGCCGGTGTCGGGCCAGCGTGGGGCCGGCATGGGGCCAGGGCAGGGCTCACAGGTCCAGGGGTTTGGTTCCCACACCCAGGCTGGGTGACCAGATTCTCTTTCAGCCTAAGCCAGGCTGACGTCACCTTGCGGGGGGCACTTTGATCCTTTTGATCCCTAAGTCGATTACTGATCTAGTCGCACGATATGTAGCCCATTTCTACAATGTAAGATGGATGAGGATATTATATATTTGTTTTACACATATGTGGGGTATATATCATTCTTGCTAGATATTTGTCAAGTATACTTCACAAAAATATAGGTTTCAAATCAATCTGTATCAAAAAGCAAAGTACATTTTGTCAAGATAAATATAATCTGATATGTCTCTTCTTGACACCCTGGTTGGCCATGACTAGTTGTTGCTCATGTACTTGATTATTCTGCCAGTAACAATAGGGGGCACATTTTGATGTGCCTCTCCGAAAGCTTGTGTGTCAGTGAAAGAGGTGCGGGTGGTGAAATCTGTCCTCTTTCCATCCATCTACTCTTTCCCTCTCTCACAAACGGTGACAGCGGTGGCGAGAGAGATCTTGTTCTGTGAAATGGCATCAATATTTACACGTTTCTGTTTCTGGGGCGACGACATATATATATATATATATATATATATATATATATATATATAAATATATACACACACAGAAGTAAATATATAAATATTTTTATATTTGTAAATATAAGAGAGCGAGAGAGAGAAAAATAGATTGAAATAGAACCACAGAGATTGAATCCAATACATGAGGTTTAAGAGCTGTTGCACCCATAACACTGGGTTGCCATGTGTCTCTAAGGTGCCCTAGTTAAGTTTGCTGTTAGTGCTGATGTAAGATTATATCATTGTATCCAGTGCACAGTGGGAATGGGCAGAATTCAAACAAGATGGTTATGCCTTATCACTGCAAAGCCATGGATAACGATTACAACGTATTTTGCGTCTGTAACGTGAAAGGCCCTTTTTAGTTCAGGTAACAGGAAGTCCATTGTCAGAACCTGTGTAAAATGCAAACTTAAAGTGATTATTTTGAGGTATAAAAAGCGTTGGAAAAAGTGTTTGTGAATGTTCTAATGTTCAAACATTTTTCCCAGTGGCTGGAAATGTCCTTTTATGATTTTTAAGAAAGGCC
Organism: Galaxias brevipinnis; assembly: GCA_036023535.2. Lineage (NCBI taxonomy): Eukaryota > Metazoa > Chordata > Actinopteri > Galaxiiformes > Galaxiidae > Galaxias > Galaxias brevipinnis. The sequence continues at coordinate 8,171 of JAVQIZ010064281.1, forward strand.
ATAGGAATCAACTGTCTCCTGGGAGGAAGTCAGTCGTGATTTAAAGCAACTATTTAGGAATCACAGCTCCTCCTGGGTTCATAGCTTTTGATTAGGCAAAAAAAAAAAAAAAAAAGTAAGAGAATCAGTGACATATTTCTGTCCCTCTTCAAATCGACAGTAATATTTCAGTGGACAGTAGCTTCTTGTGGCGCATTAGAAATAGCTTTGCGAGTTCCCCAGCATCGTCACGGCGGTGTAACTTCAAACATCGAATTCTGTGAGCACAGTTGCGTCCGCGCGGCATCGCAGGAGGACGCGCTGCATTTGTAATGAACAGGAATGCGCTCCGGTAGCGGCAGACTCACGCCTGTCTCTATTAGTAATGAAGTGATACAGTGTTGGGATTGAAACCTGATTTCGTGTTTGTTGCCTTCTCAGAGCTTTACTCAAGAAGACAACTCTTTAGTATCCATGTTATTTGACTGGGTGCTTGATACAGCCCGATTTACGATTTGCAGTGGATTTGATCGTTTGTATTATTCTAAATAGGAGAATAATTCAATTTGTATTACTTGAAGGATTCCGCAAGAAGCATGTATTGAATATAAGAATTCGGTTTATTTTAGCTTGGTCAAATAGCTCCTGTTAGCAGCACTGGGTAACCTTCACGGTGCTGAAGTCCTCTGCCTTCGGAGTTGGAGCTCTCCATGGTGCTGAAGGTCGGAGCTCGGTTCTTTCGTCAATCCGAGACACTGTTTTCTGAATTTCCCATGAAATAAGGATAACGCGATGTTCTCTCCCGCTGACGCCATGGGTAAGAAAGGAGAATGGCACCGCATTTGCTGACATTTGTGGGCTACAGGGAATTGGACATGTGTTGTGATTGTACTATAGAAAACATGGTCTGTATTCTATCTTAAATGACATAGTCAAGTGAACAAAGGGGTTCATTTTTATTCTAATAAACTAACAATGTGAAAAAATACAAATACATTTTGAAGAGACTCAATATATTGAGCCTTAAACTTTCTCTTTACTTCCATTGATATATATGCAAGATATTGTGTAAGACTAATTATGCCAAGCAGTTAGCAATGCCAACCATTGAACGTCATAAGCTACCAAAATAGATCTTTGGCTTTGTCAATAATCTCTCAGAGCTGTCTGTTAGGGCTTCAGGGGGTCTGAGGGACATCTGCCATCCCCATTTGAAACCTGATTTTGCTGCTCCAAAGCCTTTTTTTTCCATCTCCTCTCGCGCTTGGTTATAAAAATAATGGGCATGAATGTGCATCAAGTCTATTATTATTACCCTGGCTGCAAACACTAAAATTAGAACCTCATTAAAATGTAATGCACCACGTGCTGGCAGTGTTTGAGCATGTGAGTGTGTGCCTTTCTTTTGCCACATGATGAAATACCCTGGAGAGCTCATCCACCTTTGATTTTGGGCTTCTTTAAAAGAACAGTTTCACTGTCAGAGGTTTGATGTTTTAAAATAAAACAGCCGACTCACCAGAAGAATAAACAATGACATACCCTTGTATTTCGTGGAAAGGAGCAAACATACGTGACTCACTAACTGTATCATGTTTCAGGTGATTCCTGGAAGCATTAAATCAGAAATGATTAAGCTGTTTAAAAATAGTGCTGCTCACATGCTCCAAATCTGCATTATTTAATACCCTACATAGTGTATGCTTGGTTTGGCTTATAAGCCCTATCACACGCACCAGTTACAAATCATTTAATGGGTTATTAGACCTAAGATATTCACATCTCTTGAAGTATACTTACCAAACTTAATCAGAAGAGACACCACTCCCTAAAAAAAGGGTTTTAACAAGCCAGTTCAGCTCAGGTGAGATGAGGAAAACAAGCAATATGATACCTATGACAGTTCATTCACCTCTGCATGAATATTTCACTGGGCATCTTCTCTTTTTAGCCTTTGCTCTATTCCTCTTCGTCCACCAGCCAAAGCAAAGCCCCTGCAGCATCAACAGCGCTGGTGAATGCCTGAGAGACAGTGGTGATCAGGGAAAACAGACATGCTTATCATTACAACTGAAAATGACATGCTCTTGATGACAAGAACCATGATATGTGGTTATTGGGGGTAAAAAAAAAAGATTAAATCAATACTGCCTCATGAACATAAAAGCATTTAGAAAAAAAAAATAATGCCATGGGTTCTTTGGTTTAAAATAGATTTTTGCTCAGCGTAAACTTGGCGAGAGCACTTTAAAAACGAATTGCTAGGTTATTGATAGAACATACACTTTAAGTCTAGAAATGTCATGCTGATTCACCCCTAGTCTGATTTTGGTGTGCAAATACTGCAGTGTTGTTCTACAGCAACAAGAGGGCACTCTATGCCTGGGTACACTGAATTGGAACGCTATGTATTATTCTTCTGGAAGAGCTAGTCGTTTCCTCCACACTGGGTAACTTTGATGTAAGACCACAGGGTACACTGCAGACCACAGCTACGGAAAGAATATAGCTGAGGGTTGTGTTACTGTGTAGGGGAGTTTCAAGAAGAAATATGGCTGCACATTGGCCATCTTCTGAAGCAGTCTATAAGCTGTCGTAAATAAAACGTATCATTTCGATGAATTCCACTGTGCCCCTATAGAAAAGATGTTTGTGCGTTTAAGAAGATATTATTGGATAGATTGAATCAGAGGAAATTTATTAGATAAGAAATAATGTAATGATCCACGGATCTCAATGTCTGTTCTCCTCGAATCCAGCCTTTGTAGGTGACATGGTGCATTAGACCTCAATGTGGGGAGCACTACGTTTTGAGACTTCTATTTTTAGATGCAGGTTCAATGACTATGAAATGTGCAAACACAGGGAGAAATGGCCCAGCCCCGGGCCGCGGCCCCCACCCCCTTTTGCCTGCACTCAGCCATGAAGAGTTAAGCTGAAGGGTGTGTGTGAGTGTGTGTTTGTGTGCCAGTCTGGCTGAAGTGAACGCACCTCTGGCTATCACAGCTGCTTGACCTGTGTAAGTGTGCACGTTAGTGCATGTGAATTTGTTTGTGTATAGAGGATTGTGATATTGGAGGTAGGCGCAACGACCACCTAGTGGGTCATACTCGCATTATCGGCTCAATTATAAGCTGGACCGTTAGGGAGCAGAGTGCTTACATAGTTTATGTGGGGAAGCGTTCTATGAAAGAAAAAAAAAAGAGAGAGAGAGAGAGAGGGAGAGAGAGAGAGAGAGAGAGAGAGAGAGAGAGAGAGACCCGGATTTAATGCATCTCTTTCTTTGACTTACAAGCATATTCTGAATCTTGGCTGCATTCATACACTGTGCTCTCTAAATTATCCGCTTAATTTATTAAGTATTGAAATAGATTTTTCTTACCATACATAGAATGTACAAATCCAGTATTGCTGTTTGAGAACAGCGTTCATTTGGCTTTGCTTGGGCTTGTTCACTGTTTGTCAAAGGGCCTGTTTTTGGAATGCTAATATGCTATTAGGTATGCACTGACAAGAGAGTCAGTATATATGCTGTCCACAGCATGGGAACGTGTCTAATTATTATTGGCAGATTGGAGAACTGCACCGCCACCGACTTTACGGTAATTGCGCTTGTGAGGGGTGAATAAGTAGGTCATTCGATGCTGATGTGTAGCGGCGATGGTGGCTCGCTAGCTTGCTAGCGGTGAGAAAACTGTTGGGAAGAAATAATGTAGGAGGGAGGGAGGGAGATAGAAAGAGAGAGAGAGAGAGAGAGAGAATTATAGCTGAAGAAAGAGTGTAGCAGCAGGAGGCTAACTCTGATTGGCTAGTGAGGAAACAGGTTCTTGTGGATGCTAGGCTCGTGGAAATGAGGCCCAGCTCACTTTAGAGATCATGTGCCATCCATATATATGAGCCTATTGACACGTTTGTCATTATCTGGGCAGGTCTTTTGAGATATGCTATAAAACAAAGTGTTTTCTTTCTATATTGTGTGCTTTTTAGAAATATTACCCAGCACAAAACTAGACCCAATTATCAGATGAGTCAGAATGAAAATAAACATGACAGTGACACACAGTGATTAGCATCACCTTATTAGCTAAGCTTTTGAATTGGATTTTTTATAATTAGCCCTGGCTAATGAATGCATAAAACGGATATAGAATTGTGACCACCTCACCCTGCACATCCTTACTTAGCCTACCAGACATTTTTGCAGGCCAACAATTACATTAAGGGTAGCATAATTCTCAACAATCCAGAGCTGTTACTAGCACAGTAAAGCTTATTGCAGTTCAGTAAGGTTAGATACATTAAAGGGAAACAACAACCCTGCTAGTAGCTTTGGAGGCAGCGTGCGGCGCCTTAGTCGCCCACACTAATCACAGTAATGTACTGACTCAGCATTGGGACTAGGAGTGAGGACTGAGGAGGGGCTCAGTGCAGCTGCAACAGGCTCTTGACTGGACTCTTGAGCTGTCAATCAACCCAGCTCTCGGTCCGTCATTCTGTCTGGTCTCTCAGGGGCAGAGAAAGTCTAAGGAGAGGAGAGAGCATTGGGTTCAGGGAGGTTTTTCCTTCTATTTTTCAGCACAAATATCTATCAGGTGAAATTGCATTTGTGCCAGTAATATGCTGAATAACTACAATATATGATCATAAGGTTATACTAGATTTCCCCAACATTACATAACATACGTTACTGAATCAGACTACTATCCAAGCTTTATGAGAGTTTGCAAGGTTTGATGCATCTATGTGTTTGTTTTGTGTGTTAATTTCTGGCTGCGTGTTCATTGGCGAGACAGAGAAAGAGAGAGTAAACGAGGGAGAGAGAGGGAGAGTGTTTGTGATCAGGGCTCCTGTCGGCCCCTAGATTTATGAGGCTAATGTAGTGGTGCGGTGGAGCTGCTGCTGGGGCTACAGAGTCGAGCCATCACGGCTAGCGTTGAGCTGAGCTGAGCCCAGTGAAAACCTCCATCTCCCTGACTGGAGTCCCGGTGCTCAGACAATATCCAACATGAGTCCCTTTCTCTGTGAATGAATATCAATGCATCTCGCAAATATTCACCAGCATACAAGTAATCTCTCAACAACAGTAGTAGGCGATTGTATCCTGATAATCTCTATGGTTTTCTGTACGCAAATAAGGGGCTAAACTTTAGGGGAGTGGGAGTGCCTTGTAATTAATTTTAATGTAGTTGTTAGTATCTACCTTGATATACAGATATATTATATATTACCTTGATATTACAGTTATATTCCTCACTGGACTCAGACTATTTACGGATCCAAAAGTAAAAATGTGGCTACTAACCAAACCAAAACTACTGCCAAGGCTACTGTATGTGTATGAAGTATACCATCTTTCACCTCATCAACACTTCTTAAGAACTGTAATACTCTATGTATATAGCAACATACTTACAAAAAGTATACAGAACTATATGTTTTGATACAAATGAAGCCATTGCATAACTCCCCATTATGGTTCATAACTCCCCATTATACTTCATACATGTAGACCATAATCTCAACATTGTAATCCTCCCTCCAAACCTGCTAACTTTGTTTTCTCTTCCTTGCCAGGTTATGTGGGTATGCAACTTGTGCCGAAAACAACAAGAAATCCTCACCAAGTCGGGGTCGTGGTTTTACAGCGGCAGCCCGGCCCAGGGGCGGGGCGGCTCATTTGAAGGCCCGCGGGGTCGTCGCTACGAGGACTCGCCACAGGAGAAGAAGGCCAAACTGCAGGACCCATCCCTGTACCCCCACCAGGGACCCTTAGGAGACCCCTCCATACCAGCGTCCGACAGAAACAGACCTCACGGCGGACTCCTCCGACAGGAGTCCCTCAATAACGGTTCAGGTCCCAGGCACCCGGGGCCCGGCAACGCAACCCTAGACAGGTACAGAAAACGCTGGGTGTGCCTGTGCATGCGTTGGTGTGCACTCTCATGGGGGTATTGTGCACTTGATGCGTGTGTGGGCATCAATGCCCTAATGGATAATTAAAGCAGTGCTTTACTTTTTTTTCCTAATAAATGTTACTATAGCCTCTTCCAAGGGCAGAGGCATAGTTTTACAATTGATGTTTTACACAGCAGAAATATGAGCTGCACTGAGTCTACGAAAAATAAAACACGGTGCTGATTTAGATAACTTGTTTACCTGAACTCAAAACTGTTTGTCAGAAGTGAATAGCTGCAGAGCTTGCTTTTTTGTGTAGCTGTGTGCGGTACAGTGAATTGTATAATAACTTTTTAGTGTGGAGATTTGGCAGCCGTTTGAGGGTAGGGAGCAGTGCGGAGGTTTGCAGCATAAAAGCGGTGGCTCCTAGCGTACCAGTCAAGGCCCAACATTAAAGCAGCTTTGTATGGAGCCCTGGAGGCCGATAAAAGAGACCAAGACACAGGTAACTGGGACCAGCTCAGCGTTTTCATAAGTACACATATATAAACACACACACTGTACATACATATTGACACTCAATACATGCATACACCTAGTGCCTACTCTTGTTTTTACAACCTGCAGATAAAACAGAATTAATGAGAAACTGACACAAACTATAAAAGTGCGGTCTCACTTCCCCATCCCTTATGGCTGGGGTCTGCGATCTTTGACCCCCCCCCTTCCTCAAGCCAGGCTCATCTTTAATGGATTCCCAGGCTGGAGATCTAGTGAATCTTGCATTCACTTGTTACCCTTTGAAGCACATGGCAGATCGAACCCGACACACCCGCCTTGCATTTCTGTGTTCTGCGTACTCCTCAGCAGTGTGACCGTCAAAACCACACCGTAACCAGGCGGGAGAGCTCGCTGCCCCGTGTGATGTGTGAGCGAGCGTGGCAGTGCCCCCGTCAATTGAAATGTGCTAATGGCGTGTTCTTTGTAGAGCGGTGGAGGATGCGGCTGATAATGACACCTACACGCTGTGCCCGTGAATCCCAGTGAGCAGCCTGGTACTCGGGTACAGCCGGTGTGATTTTATGCAGTAACAGGTCTTTCCACACGATGGCTCCTCTCCCCTTTGCCAGACTCACACACACAGACACACACACACACACAGTGCATACTGCAGAAACTCACAGTCCTGTCTCTCCAGCAGAAACATAGGCTCCGTTCCATTTCAGAAAGCTGCTTCCTCTCCCCTAGTTCCTCTCTGGGGTTTTTTACACATCCTTGGAGATTTAGCACACAAGCTGTTCACGCTTAATCAGATGTCTCTAAAAGACGAACGAGGAAGGACATGTGGAAAGGAGCGCGTGGGAAAGGCAACACTCTTTTTGGAATGAAACTCCACCTCTGTGGGTCGTGACTGTGAGGGCGTGTCGTGCAGGTTTTCCTTAACTCCAGGCTCTGTCCTCAGGAGCTGGCCTGGCGTCGACCAGATGTCCTATTCCTTACGTCTGCACCACGCCGTCCCAGTGGAGCTGGCTTCCTGATGGGGGCAGTGTGTTGTAACAGTGTAGAGCATGCCCCGCGTGTCCCTGTCAGAGCTCTGCCTACCGTGCTGTCCCATGACACACACACACACACACAAACACACACAGCCAAACACAGATGCACAAATGAGCAAAGAGCACACTCCCCCACACATATACATAAGAACAGAGAACCCCCCCCCCCCACACACACACACACACTATGCACACAGTTCACACCCTAACCAATGAAGAACACACTGCAAGGTGAGGGTACATTTCACTCTGTCTCGCTGTTCCCTTCTATGCTGGTTCCTCCAGCGACCTTGGAGAGGTGGACTGGATGGCCCCTCAAGTCCAGAGCTGGGGCACAACAAGCAGACTCAGTGCTCTGCCCACAGTGGGTTTGAAGACCCAACTCATTAGGCCTGTGTCCTCACTCCCACCAATGACGACCTTGTGCTAGCTTCATTTCGGTCCCGGAACCAGAGGCAAATGAAAACATCCAGGAGAGAACTTTGAGGGTGGAGGAAACATTCTCATTGGAGTGTTCTGCAGACTTCAAGTGTTTGGGGTAACAGTTTATTGTGCGTGTTCACCGTCTTTCCTAAAACAGATGCTCATTAATAAATCCATACGGCTAATGCTTTTAGTCAATTCAAGCCAGGGGAGATTAACTGGAGCTCAGGGTCGTTACTGTATGCGTGGCCAGTCCTGATGTTTTTTTCCATGAGGGCATCACTTTCCATGTTTTACTCCATGTTTTATTCATTTGAATCACAATCGGAATGCATTGTACATAATAAAAAATGTTTATTTTTAAAGCATTTTTATTATTTTTACTACATTGGTATTAGCCCTTTCATGACCAGGTCAGGGTATAGAGTTGCCAGTGGTTTGATGGTCTTCCTGTGGACCAGGCTAGAGTTCAGTCAGTCTGTGTTCCAGGCAGGGCCCTTCTCTGTATCAATTGATTCTATGGCTGAGCGGTGGAATGGCAGCGATGACTGATTCTGGTGTTGGCAGCGTTGGACATCCACTGTGACACAACAGGAAGCAGCCTGTCTGGAAATTCACGGGATAATGGAGATGATGAATAGCAGAGTGCCCATAAAGAGGACTCCCACTGCATGGGCGCTGAAGAAGGAGAAGAGGGGAAAAAAAACGCACTTTCATTTATCTTAAAGAACGTTCAAATTAACTCTGGATCTACCTCGCTGAAAGGAGACGGGTGGAAAAGCTGACAGTCTGTTTATGAGGAGAAATAACTGTGGTCGGGCCCTAATTTATCTTGTTCCCCTGAGGTGTCATTTGAGCGAACACGCTGATATGAAAGAGGCAGATGCAGTGTTAGGGTAAGATGATGAAACAGCAGTCATTACACTGGGATTGGAATATGATTACTCACAGGGGGGGTTCTATTCTGACCCCAAGCAGCACCACCTAGCTCAGCCCTATAGCCCTAGTCCTAGCCTATAGCTAATGTAGGCGGTTCCCTGATTAGTTTAACCCAGACAAAGTATGCACGTATGCTGTAGCATACATCCCAGGTAATTGTCCTGCTCAGCATATCTAACCTGTGGCCTTGGCAAATTACCAGTCCCCTATTTTTAAAATGCTGCAAGAGTTTAGCCGCTTAAGATAAACGTTCAACTGTTCAGGACATCAGCTTGTGACCTGCTCTCCTTCAGACTTCATCGTTGGCCAAAACCCAGTGTTTTTCTCTATGCAGGGCTTTCAGTGTCTCCAGCTTACCTGTCTGCCCCTCCTGGGATTGCAATACATTTGAGGAGAGGGAAACAATTAACGGTGCTTTCTGTAAGAGTCAGAACTGCAGAGCTCAGGGTTTTTAGCTAAGAGGGGAATGAGAAACAATGATGAGACTAAGCAATATAAGCATTTGAATAGCCTTTAGCTCGCTCCAAACCCCCATCTGTGTTCCTCGCTTCCCTCCGAGTTGCAACTTATTTGGTAAATGTCCCCTCAGTGCACTGAAACTGGTCTCTGAGCTGCAGATTCTAACGGCAGCCCCTATTACAGAGTTTCCCCATGAGAGAATGGTCCGTGGTGAATCGTGAGTAAACTCTGCTAGGGTATTAGAATTAATTTTAGCCGATAGATCTCTCTCTCTCTCTCTCTCTTTCTTTCCCTATATTTCTCACTCTCTCTGTCTGCCTATATCTCTCTCTTTCTCTCTCTCAATGGTTAGTGATGCCTTGTCCTTGTTCTTTATTACTTATGAGAGCTGATGGTTGGCTGCCAGATAAGGTTAAAAACACTGACGACAGCATCTGTGCTCGCCCATGTATTGTAGGCTATGTGCTGCGCGCATACTGGAGTGTGTGAGAAAACGAGAGTGGCGATATGGCAATGCGTGTGCACGAATGAATGCGTATGGGTGTGCGTGCTTGTGCGTGTGTGTGTGTGTGTTTGTGTGTTTGTGTGTGTGTGTGTGTGTGTATGTGTGTGTGCGTGCTCTAAAACGCTCACGGAAATATGAGTTGAACATGAGCAACATCTTTAGGGGATTTCGCTGCCGTATAGAAAGCGTCCCTCCTTTACTCCGTGAGCTGTCTTATCCCCAAAGAGGAGACGTTGCATAGAAAGGAGAAGGGTATCTAACCAGCACCTGCCTTGAGTCGGTTTAACTTTGGAGCATTATGACTGGAGAACTCAGTCTAGATTGCTTCTTACCAAAGGACAGTTTTCACCTAAAGGAAGAGAAATATGGAACTTGATTGGCATCTTTTCGTTTAATGCGCCCCTGGAGAAAGAGGGGGTCCGGAGCTAGTGCAGGCGGATGCACTGTTTGTGAAGGAAAAGGGCCATATAAAGGATAAAGAAAAATAAAAGGGGGAAAATGCAGTTTGATACATTGCGTCAGTTTTGTAGTTCGGTTTTATCCCATTTTAATGGGGCTTTTTCGCCGCCTCAGAACATTTTGCAGACGGAGCTATTCGAGCAGGCATTGAGCAACATCGGGTGAGTGATTCCTTTGTAAAATGTCTGATTTATGAAGGGCTTCCCCGTTGGTATGTCAACGGGTATTCGAGTACAGGGGGTTTCGTTTATCGATCAGCATTCCGCTTGTGTAATAACAGGCTACCAGTGTGCTGCAGATATTTCTGGCTTCACAGCAAGATGCCGCTGGACTGATCAGTTGCCGTGTCGTGTTTGGGCGTAAAATGATATGGTTAGGTAGGTTAGAGAATGCTGAGTGTGACTGCGCGTGTCTCCCGGTGTACAGCTGCCGCATGTGTTACACTGACGCTGGTACTGAGCCTTTTCTTACTCAAATAACAGAAGTATGCCACTGTTGAACTATTTAATATGCTATTCATCCTACCTATTGCATATGCTAAAAATTCTGCTCAACAATATTATAGGGAAATAACCTTTAAATCGGCGTACTATTTGATATCCATGTAATTCTTATGAAACATGGAATGGCCGTTTTCAGTATAACTGTGCTTTAAACTGTATTCTACACTCCATTTGGATATATTTTGAGGGGGAGTGATCGTCTGTGTAAGAGAGTTTGGGATAAATGGAGAGATAGTGATAGAGAGAGGGAGAGAGAGGGAGATATGGAGAAAGAATGTCAGTGCTTAGCCTTCAATGGAAGCTCTCTGTAGAATGCACTGATGCACATTCAGATTGGTGCACTAAATGCTCAAAACCCACTGGTAAAAGTCGATTGTCATCTACTTAAGTGTGGTTGGTACAGTACGGTTGGAGACAGCCTGCACTCGGTCTGAAACACTGCGTTAATCCCGGAGCCAGCGACCTGCAAACACAGCCAATAGTTTACACAGTGTGGCTAGCTAAATTGCAGCAGACATTTTTTTTTTCCTGGATACAATAGATACAACATGCATTGTGAGTGTGAGGGGGTTGGGGGTTATTTGCTGTTGTCTTTTTTTCTTTCTCTTCTTCTTCGTCTTCTCCCTTCCCTCTTCTTTGCCCTCAGAAATAATTTACAGCCCTGCCCTGTTCTACCGCTTCCTCACATTTCATGGCCAGAAGACTCCAGTGCTGTTCCAGATCTGGCGCTGGGGCAGTGGCTGCGTGAAGCTAAGGCGGAAATGAGCACTGAGGCAGGGCTGTCAGGGAGCCCAATGTCTGGAGACACTGGCTAACCATCAGCACATCTCACTGAACCTGAACTGACTTTATGTCATCTTGTCAGCATAGAAATAATGTTTTACAGTATCACATGATCCAATAACTGAAAGATTAGGATGGTTTATATGAATGCCTCATACTAGTAGTACCTCAGCTGTCCAAATGTATTATTGACAACCAAATGGGTAACAAAACGTTTGGTATATGTAAAGAGACATCATACTGTGCAGACCTCAGGCTGCTTTGTAAGTAGATGGGACCAGACTGCATGTCCACTTGTCTTTAGGTTGGTTAGTAAAACTACACTGTCAACCAAGACATGACAACGGCCCTGACCGCAAACCACTGTGTACTTCCATCTGTTCGACCAGAGCTTCTCTCTCTCTCTCTCCCTCCCTCTCTCTCTCTCTCTCTCTCTCGCTCCACTCTCTTGGCCAGGCCCTCTAATGGGTTATGCTTTTAGATCAGCTCCATGTATTATGCATGTGTGCATCAGCAGAGGTCCTAATGGGGTCCAGGTTCTGTTCTTAGAAGTCCAGAATGGTTCTGAATGGAGGACAACGGTACAGGCCAAAAACAGCTGCCGGCTTTGTTCCGTTGACCGCCTTGAACCATGATGAAAACATTACTGTCTAGCTTCTGTAGTGTGTGTGTGTGTGTGTGTGTGTGTGATTGTCTGTGCATGTATTTTATCTGTATTGTTATTGAGTGTTGATGAAAGCTGTTTCACCGTTCCTAGATAGGACCGGACCTCTTTAACGATTGGACAAAATGAATAGCTGCGTTTCTGTGTGCGTTCCACATAGACCGGCGTTTGGAAGTGTTGCTACGATAGAGGATGGTCCTCCCTCGCAGCCACCACCTCCCAATTGGCTGCGTTAGCGCTCGTTGGCTAATGCAACTACACTGCTACAAAATGACACAGAACAATCGCGGAGCAGTTCCCTGAGTCATCCCAATGCGCTCGGAACTTCAATTACAAAACCAAGGCATGTGTGACAACATATGGGACGCTCAAGGTCTTTTAATGAGGTGGTCTTCATAATACACTCTGCTTGATGTTTTTAGTCTCTATGTTATGGTGTGTGTGGCCAAATCATTAGAGTCACCGGCTTGTTTTTCTGCATTTGCTTGACTCATCACAAATATTGTTAGGCGGCACTGTATTATGTATAGTTTATAGTTCATAGGAGAGTGTATAGGTTCAGGTAGGACAGTATGGGAGTAATAGTCAGCATGGGAACTGGCCTGTCTCCCCGCTGCTCATCGTGGTGCCGTGGGCCAGAATCTTAATCGGGTGTTTCTCTGAAATGGAAAACACCCCTGGCTTTCACCTCCTCCCTCCCTCCTCCTTTCCTCCCTCCCTCATTTTGTCCTCCGCCGCCTCCCTCCTTTTTCCTCCAGTGGCATGGTTGCCACGGTGACATTGTTTGATCAATAGAGAGGTTGCCGGGGGGGGGGGGGGGGGGGGGGGGGGGGGGGGGGGGGGGGGGGGGGGGGGGG
>JAVQIZ010064285.1:0-11377 GCA_036023535.2 Galaxias brevipinnis
GGAGGAGGAGGAGGAGGAGGAGAAGTAGGAGGAGGAGGAGGAGGAGGAGGAGGAGGAGCGCAGTTCAACACAACTCCAGAAGGGGGTGATCCACTCCCTATAGAATCAAAACCACATTAACTATTTGTTTATATATATAATGATTTAAATTGTTGTCTCTGTTATCAACACAAATGGTGGGGAGGCAAAGTGTGCACGAGCATCACATATACTGTTCTGAATGCCATAGAGTGACACAAGGACTCTTTTGTTTTGCACACACAGGAATGTTTCAACCCCCCCCCCACACACACAATCCATTACCCTCCACTGGTCTCTAGTGGCACCCCTCTGACTTAGACCAATAGTTCATCGACTTTGCATTTTCTGTCATTTCAGTTTGCCACCCCTTTCAAGGTCTGCTGCATTGGCTTTCCTCCAACATATAGGAGCTGTGTGCCCTGCTCCTCCAGTGTCATGGCAACATGAACAATATCACCCCTCCGCAGCGCCTGTGCCTAGGATTCTTAGAGAGCTGGAGGTTGGGAGGTGGACCAACATTGTGCTAGCAGCATGCTGCTCCTCTCAGCTTCTGGACCTGGGTTGAAAGCTGTGTCTTTTATGCTGCCCAAATCTCAGAGGGGACGGGACCCTTCCTGAACGATGCAGTACAACAGTTCACTGGGGCAACCCATCTCAGTCCAGATCCAAAATGTCCTCCAACCCCAGCAGATCCATTTGCTCCAGAATGGTCATGTCTTGCTCAGGCAGCATGTTGAAGAGATTCCAGGTGTCCCACAGAGAAGCCACACTTAGCTACCAGCCTCCATGTCCTCCCAGTTGTGCCGTTGTCATCACCTGAGTACTGATGAGTTTGTGCTGAACATGTGTTGTAGACAAACATGTCTGTGTGTGCTTCTGGAGCCCCTCTGCTGCCCTCTCATACCACCCCAAACGCTGATGGACGGCCCAACCCCACCTCAACATGGGGACTCTGCAAATCCATTTCAGATACTAATCCTGCTACAAAGTCTGTGTTTGAGTTTTCTTTTGTCTTCTGGCATAATATGAAAACAGTTTGACATGCTCTAAAAGTCATACACACTGTACAATAGATCTACAGATATCATTAAAGCTTTCAGTACATCTAAAGGGATTCAACAAAGAAATTGACAAATAAAACAGAAAAAAACAATACTTATTCCAAATTGCACCATTTTCATTTCCACAGGTTGTTTAAGGAATCTTTTTTTCTCTCAATAATACTGTACAGACAAACATATTTGTTGTTGTAGTTTTGACACATTGTGAAGTTCCTATTCAAAAGAAAACGATGGCAGGAGTTTGGTCGATAGTTTCACATCAACACAAAGCCCCAGACACTCCACTAGACGGGAAAATTACTAACGGGAAAAACCAAAGGGGAGGGCGGGGGGGATTGGACAAAAGGTGAGACCTCCAATAAAATGAAATGTTTGTGCTGTCAAGGAATAGAGATATAGAATGATATGTTCATTGCATGTACTTGTATTTGAGAAACGCATGTTTGTGTGGTGGTGAGTGTGTGTCTGTGTGTGTGTGTACATGTGTATCAGTGTAGTCAGTGTTGATTTCCCCCCAAACGTAGTTGTAAAAGCCAAAAGGGCTATTTGACGAGCCTCCTCTGGACTCCCAGACATTCTACCCCTCTGCATTCTGCCTCCTGTCAATCACATACATAGTTACCCATGTGGTTTTGCACATTTTTGTCAACTCACTCTTTCTCTAAGCCCTGAAGGGGAATATAGAGTGTCTTGGGGTCACAGACACCACCACACACAGAAACCCACGCCCACAAAAACATACTTCCCGCAGACGCTGTACGTGCAGGGTTACCATTTGTGTGGGCTTCATCAGTTGGCCAGTGATCAGCTGGCAGCCACATCAGACAAAGTGCCCAATATGCTCCCTAATGGCTTTGGCCTGATGAATGATATGCTGGCACATACACTCGTTTACCTGGCCCTTCTTCGTTCTTCCACTTTGTCTCCTATTCTTTCTTTCTGTCTCTTATTTGCCCAACTGCATATCACATTATCTTTCTATACATCCCATTGTCAATCTTTACATATTTTACCTCACACTAAGAGTACCTGCCAAAGGCCACTTGTCAGAAATTGTCTCAATTCTTGTTTTCTTCTGTTCATGTTTCCTACTCTCTTTTCTATAATGGCCAGCTTATCATAACTCTGTTTGACTTTAATCTTGCCTCTTGGAACATCGATTTATGTAGGACACACTCCCCCTTCTTGGTGAGAATTCACATTATATTCTCCATGTGGGAACATGGCAAAACTCAGCCACATCCCCACCATTCCCTGACCAATTACACAGCCAAGACCAGATAGCTTATCATGGGGCACAGGAATCCCAGCTGCCAGGGGTCAGAGGGCGTGCGCGGGCAGTGGCTGATATGTGACAGGGGTGCAGGATGAGAGGAGTGGAGCAGAGAGAGAGGCTGTTGGTGGTGGAGTGGTACAGTAGGTATCCTGTGTGGAGGTCACTAGGAGCAAGGAACACATCAGAAACAAGGACAGCCAGATAGCATGACACAGCAGCTCCTCTGACTGGTGACACAGAATAGGGGCCAGAGAAGGAACAGCCAGATAGCATGACACAGCAGTCCTCTGACTGGTGACACAGAATAGGGGCCAGAGGAGGGCGAACACGCCCGTCAGCATAACACAAGAAGCAGAGGGAAGGAGGGCTGGGGGGGAAATAGCTATTAGCAGGATGTCACAAAACAGGAAACAGTAGATCAAGCAGAAACCAATCAAGAGTCTCAGTTCGTAAACAATATCAAGAACAAGGAACTGCAGCCTAGGTGTCTGAGTTTGTGGTATTCACATTTCATATATATTTATTTTAAAGATTTGACTCATGACTTTTTTTTTCTTTCTTTTTTCTTGGTGTTCTCTCCTCCTCATTTGCTCTCGTCGCGGGTGGGCCGTATCTTCATCTCGGTGAACTTGAGCGAGTACTGCCAGCCGGTCCAGGACGACCACTCGATGCCGTCGGCGTAGGAGGTGTGCTGGCCACGCAGGTACTGCCCGTTCAGGTTGCACGTGTGGCAGTTGCGGTACCACCAGGCGCCGTGGTAGAAGGAGGCGCAGTTGTTCTCCGAGTGGTCGTTGTCCCGGTCCTTGGTGGTGAACTTCATGCCGTTGTGCTTCAGAAGAGAGTCGCCTTGGGGAGGAGGGATTTGAGGGATGGAGGGAAGGACATTTATGGAGGCGAGCATGCGTGACGGGGGGGACACATATATGCCGATTATTATGCATCCATGCAAAAAATACAAATCAAACATGCAAACATATTCGTAAACAAGCATTATTATATTTATACACAAACAAACACACATACAGATGAGCACACACACACACACACACACACACACACACACACACACACAGTGGGTTGCATTTGGAGGTGGTGGAGGGGGGAACAAAAACAGAGAGAAGGAGAGATAGGAAGATAATTAGGAGCTGTTGAGAGATAAAACATCTTCAGAGAGCAAAAGCATTTATTTCAAGTCCTCAGTGCTTTGGGCTCCCCTTCCACTAATGGCTTTGACCAAAGCCGCTCTGAATCAGATAACAGCGCCGGGGATGAAGAAAGCAGAGAGCAAGCTGCTCTTCAATTCGTTTCTTTAAATGACAGCCAAATTCACAATCAATCATTTCCATAAATAGTGGGAGATCAGAGGGAACGAGCAGCGCTTTTCTCTGCAAAAGATCACTCCTCATTACCCAAAGCAGGAGGTGGGATGCTTTGTTGTGAATCTATCAAAGGCTGTACAGTGACCTTTTTCTGCTTTTCCTTTGAATGTCACCTCCCTAAGCACACCATCAGGATGCCTCGGCTAGCTGACATACATGGCCACTTAATGAGTGTCTTTGAAGCCACGATGACCACAAATACTGCACAGGCATTCATAGGAATGCAGGGAGAATCTGCTTCAATATATGGAATAACCATTGTTCAATATATGAATTATATTCTAGTGTTATAACCTTACAAAAAAAGCATTATTGACAGGTACAGTGACTAAAACTGTGACTGCATCGTTTGCAATGTTTTTATCTCAAGCCTCACTACCAGACATGAAAACATGTTAGTGGGTATTACATTTTTACGCACAATCGAGATAAAAGAAAAAGAAAATTAAAAATAAAATATAATATGAGAAGATCCAAAATAGCCAGAGCAGATTTGCTCCTGCTTTGCAAAAGAGGGAGCGCAATGTTAGTTGCAATGTCCCACAATGCACTGCTCAACCAAAATTGGGTAGCTGAAGGACAATCCTAACACTAAGAGAAACACTAACGTTATCTTACAACCCTAACACTGAGAGAAACACTAACATTATCTTACAACCTTAACACTGAGAGAAACACGAACGGTACCTTACAACCCTAACACTGAGAGAAACACGAACGATATCTTACAACCCTAACACTAAGAGAAACACTAACATTATCTTACAACCCTAACACTAAGAGAAACACTAACGTTACCTTACAACCCTAACACTAAGAGAAACACTAACATTATCTTACAACCCTAACACTGAGAGAAACACTAACATTATCTTACAACCCTAACACTGAGAGAAACACTAACGTTACCTTACAACCCTAACACTGAGAGAAACACGAACGTTACCTTACATAATTTTCCTGTTACTACAGGTTCACCTAAGTGAGAGTTTGACTATACCATATATATTGAATAGTGACTGTATGAGGCAAACATTACTTTGAGTGGAAAAGGGTTTGTCATCACGGTGAGATATTTCTTAACTAAGTCTATACTGCAACCATCTCTGCAGTTGAGTGAATTCCATTTTAGCCAAGTCAACCGAAGAAAAAAAGAAGAGCAATCTACAGTGTTTTAGAGAGGCACACTGGATGCTTTCACACAGTATTGTAGCTGGGGAAATGCACCTTTCCAAAGCTGCCCACTTACTCTATGCTGCTTTCTCTATGTACCTCTGTACAGAGAGGAGGAGTGTGAAGGGACGAGAGGCTTGGTCTCAGTGTTTACTAACATCATCGGGGCATCAAAAAGGTCTTAATTGCCCAGGGTGCACCCACCCCTCTTACAAGCCCTCCTGTTTCACTTCCCTCTCAATGTGTTGTTTCTATGGCAATACACCAGCAGGCACGTCCACTGCCTGCCCGCGCTGCACGCCTTCCTGAACGGGCTGAGAAAAACGAGTCAAATGAAGACAGGCTGAGAGAGCAGTGAGCTGACAGCGTGATGAGGGCCAGTGGACGGAGCAGAGGGGAGGTGAGGAGAACAGGGCCACTCAGAGGCTCATCTGCACAGCGCCTGGTGTCACCGTGGAGGCTCAAGTCCATTAGTATCCAGCTGCTCCCCGGACCCAAAGCATCGTCTCTCCACTGATCTCAGATCAACCAGACACAAAGGAAAATAGCAACAATAGCGCGGCCTGAAAGGATGCGGAGCAGAGGCAGGGGCTCTAATGGCCAACAGTTACTGCAGCTCAAGGTCAAGAGGACAAGCTGGAAGCCTTTTACCAGACACCGGATCCCTTCTTCTACTTCCTCTCCACCTCTCTGCCTTCATCTCTCCAGGCTCTCTACCTTTTCCTCACTCTCCTCCTCCTCTCCTCCTCTCCTCCTTATCTGGTGTCCATCCCCTCTGGCCCTGTTTACCCCCCCCCCCCCACACCACACACACACACACACACACACATCTTTCTTTCCTCTTCCCTCGGCATCCATCTCTCATATCTGTCCTCATTCACGCCCATGTTCTCTGAGCTGAGATCCCCAAAGGTGCCTTAAATTGCTTCTTTGTTGCGATGGCAGGTTTTTGTTTACGCTGCGGGTCAAGGCGGATAATTAATTGGGAGTAATTTAATCAGGGTGATGGGTAAGGCTGGCGTCTGGGGAACAGACACACAGACGGTGGCTCTCTCTGGCTGTCTGGACTGCTTAACCGCTGGACACAGAAAGCCTTCGATGGAGAGACCAGACCAGAGGCAGAGGAAACATCCTTTCCCTGTCACCGTTTAGAGGAGGTTCCTAATGCAAAATTAAGTAGGGCTATCTCGATGAGATCGAGGTGACTGACACAGCTACATTCTTAAAAAGGGACAGGATGGAACATGCATGGGTCCTGGTTGACAAACACGGCCATGTTAAGCCAGAGGAGGCCCCTACACACCTGCGTTGCCAGAGTAGTCTCCTACGGTCAGCGGGTATCCGTCGTCATCGGGGTCCACAGAGAACAGGCCCACTCCAAAGGTGGCATACTGAGCGTACGCCGTGCTGTTCTCAAAGTCCTCCAGGTCAACCCGCAGCTCGTAGTTTCCCTGGATGGACAGCGCGTGGATCTGCTTCAACCCTGAGGCCACACAGAAAACACTGGGCCTTACACAACAGAAAAGACGACATCCACTCAATGAGGAGAAGCACTGAGTACTGAGTTGAGTTGAGTTGTGTTGAATTACATTTAGATGAAATTAATTGAATTACATTTAGATTAAATTAATTGAATGAAATTGATTTGAACAGCACGACTTGAGTAGGAGAGAGGCAGGGTGTTGGAGATGTAGTGCATTACAGTATGAGCCCTCAGAACCGCTCCCTGAGGTTGAGAAATCCCCTTGTTGCTTACAGCATCACAGAATGCTGCTCCTCTACAAACATTTCTGGGAAGCAAAAGCCTTTCCCTCACCATCCCCTTACTGCCTTCAGTCATGTGACCTACTAGCGTTGACAGTTCCACACTGATTTTGGAGAACTAGCCAGTCTCTCTCTGTGTATTCTGCCCCCAGGTCATTTGTGGTGCACTTACACATCATGTTGATTATGATTGGTAGGGGCATGTGCGATTTCGTACATCAAAACACGTGAATGAGTATTTTCCCAGAGAAAATTCTAATTGATAGATAACATAAGTGAAATTGGCCCTTAGTAAGAGTTATTTCTGTTGTGTCACAGGTTTGAACCCTCCAGCCTGTCTCACATCATCTAAAGAGCAGGAAGCAGCAGACAGATGCACTGTCCCTACAAGGCACTTCAATCAAACACAAGCCCAGTCCTCCAGTTAAGAGGCCACTCTGCTGTATTATGACAGACATTGTAACCAGGTCAGAGACATGGAGTGGAGAAAGAAACGCATGTCTCATTTGAGGAAGAGCGTTCTGAAGACGGCCAGAGACCTCCTGGAGCAGTTTGGGTCGGAAGCAATACATGGACCAATATGAAACTGAACCTTGGCTGCACCCTTGAAAAAACTCCTCAGGTAGTTGTTCAAAGAATGGCAAAATTCAATTGACTCAAGAATTATAGTTCAAAATCCTCTAGGTGTAACAAAAATGTTCAGGCGAAGATAATAAAGCTGTGCTCACGTCAAATCCCTTCTGTTCAAAAGGCCCTAGTGGTGGTGGTGTGTGTATGTGTGTGTGTGTGTGTGTGTGTGTGTGTGTGTGTGTGTGTGTGTGTGTGTGTGCGTGTATGTTGAAGTGTTCCATTGAGCTTGGAAGCAGTCATGACAGAAAGTCAATAAAACAGACACCTTTGCAGATCAACTCCACAGAGAGATCCACACAGCAACATCCACTCTAGCACTCACCGGCTTCACTAGCATCTTGGGGATCAGCTCATTAGACTGGTTTGTAGATGCACTAGCACTTTGTGGCTCCATTTCCATCCTTTTTAAAGTTACTAGAGGAAGTTTCTATGTAGGAGATGATTTTGGCGACCCCTATCATTTGCTTAGTGTAATTATTTTACACCCTCACCGTCGCAAAGAAAACGTGCAGAATGTTCGTAGTCACTGCATATCGCTAGCACGATCAACGACTATACTCCAAGTATGGGCCTCTATTCCTGATTTAGTGACGCACTTCCTTCTGCCATAAAGCAATTCGGCACAGTTTTGCAGAAGATCATGCCCTGTGACACGATGAAAATTTATGTTCAATATTGAGACTTCAAGATGACTGATCTGAATCACAATTTTTTCATTCTCCCATAGACATTACAAATGTGCTATCAGAGGAAATATATTGATAATCTGTTAATACAAAAAAGTTGCCTACAGTTGCTTTAAATTAAGCTTTTATTCTAATTACAATACAATATAAAATATTTTCCTGGTTACATCTTCCTTTCCAAATTACTTTGTATTAATTATCATTTATTTCTACAAAAGGGCTGACTTTGTAACAATTAATTGATGTAAAAACCAATAAGTACCCTTAAACATCTGGCCAAATAAATCTCAATAAAAAAAATATTCTCTTTTTTTCTCCCTCAGTGATTTTGTGTTGAGGCAAGCATCCCAGAAAGGTCCATACTGACTGTAGTAATAATACCTAAATGAATAAACATACCTAGGGGGTGTAATCTAGTGAAGAGTTTCTATGTGTTAGATGTACAAATCAACCTTGTCTGACATTTACTCAAAATTAAGTCATCAATTTGAATTGAATTATTCAAATGGAAGACATATTTTTTAACAAGTTCACATGCATCACACATTGTCAAAGATTTGCGTTAAATTATTGATCATTACATTGAATAATTCCCAAATTCAGAAATGGCTGTGAAACTATCACTAAATGAATGTATCAAACAACTGTTTACAACAAACCAACACAAACAACAAAACTAAGATGTCAGCCATGACAGCCGAACACACACCGACAGCACACAGCCTGCTAGCTTAGCTGGTGGAAGTTTATGCCTGTCATCTTCATATTGTAAATCTAAAATAATCAAATTGAGATAGTAAAAAATAGAAAGAGAGGGAGAGATTTAATAGACAGAGAGAGAGAGAGAGAGAGAGAGAGAGAGAGAGAGAGAGTCAGAGACAGAGAGAGAGAGAGAATGCCTAAGGAAAAAGGTTGCCATCCTCTAAACATGCTTTGCCCTCTTTGCTCCTTGTTTTCCCATGCTGAGACTGATAGCACTGCCCCGGCACTTTCTCTGCGTGTCTGATCAAAGATAGCAGGGAAAGAGAGTGACAGCTAGAGCAGTGCAGCAGGAACAAAGGACCTGACTCCGAGGGGTGTTTCATTCCCAAACACCAGGAAGCAAGACAAACACACACGGGGGGGAGGGGCAATTGAACAAAATGCATTGGAATCATGGTGCTGAAGTGTTACACACAGCTATAAAGTATGTTTGGGATCTTGTGCAGTACTACTTTAACTTACTTTAAAAAAAGCTTCAGCTAATGGTTGGATGACTCTGACAGACTGGATACTTCCTGTTCTTTCTACTTAGAAAGCTGAATGGTACATTTAGGAATGTAAACAGAAGGAACCTGTGTGCTAATCTGTACTGGTTAGGTTTAAATAGCCTTAAGTAACACAACATGTATTCTCATCTCAAATTGACCCTGTCTGATGTCGATACTAATGTCCTTTAGAATAACATTCTGAAAGACCAACAGCCAAACAGACCAAGGCTTTCAGGTTGAGTTAAGGTGGATATCGTCTGAACCCTTCCCTATGGGAGGTTGGGAGCTCCTACTTTTCTCCTCATAATGCACCATCCGTCTGGGGAATTATTCTGACTATTTTCTTTCTGACAAACGAATGAATGCATGCCATACACACTCATGTGAGCGAATGCACATGCAAAGCCCCACACCCTGACACACACACAGCTCATTGCCTGTGGTTTCTATGTGGCACCCTGTGGAGGAGGCAGTGGCAATCCCCAAAAAGCACCTCAGGCGAGCGCCTCTGAGAGTTTCAACAAACTTCAAACGAAAAACTAAAGATGTTTTCTCTTTAGAAAAAGATTTGGAAATATAATACCAGATGCGACACAGCTCTATTTAAAAACACTCTGCTTTGTGCTGCATTTGCATATCTTTAATTCTGTCTCTAATTAAAGCCCTGGAGAATCCCTGCCAGACTTAAACTTGGGATAATTAAACTCGGAGACAGTTTGAAACAACAGAGACCTCCACCCTTGTTGGAAGCTAAATACTCAGGTGTGGTGGTCCCTTAATGGAATGCCATAGTGGGCTTATTCAGTCTGGGTTGTGCTCAGTGTGAGCATGCCAGGGCGTTTTGCTCGACTATTAGCATGCCGATGGCTCCGTGAGGGGAGCCAGTCCTCATCCCACCACTTTGCTATTCCAGAGGAGCCCCAGCCCAAAGTGCCTGCTCTCCCATACGTGGGCTAGGAGAGCAATCAAGACGAGGGGGGAAGCGGTTTCATTCCTTTCCCTTTGGAACCCATCTCCAGCCTAGAATGCCACCATCCTGTAAGAAGAACTGTCCTATCAATACAAGAGATATCACTGCAGAGGCAGACACGGGAAACGATTGGTCAAACAATTAGCTCAGCAAGATTATTAAACGTTAATGTCAAATGAACAGCAACTGCAAGTTATCACCTTAGATATAGTTTGAGTAGGAATGCATAGATATCCACATTCAATGGATTACCATGGTTCAATAGTCAAGTGGTTGGCGTTGCTCACTAAAATGAGCGTACACCGATTATTACCAGATTAGCCGTTCCAGTAGACCGAACGGAAGAGGTGCCTTTTGCGTCTTCTCATTTAGTCTCTATGGTTACAGCGGCGCATCAGCTCTCAGTGCTCGTGGGACTGCTGCTGCTACGTGCTTGCTGAATCCAGAGGAGCAGCGCACTGTAGCCATAGCCTCTATTGTTGGAGATCCACAAGGCTCCACTGCAATGGCCGTTACCGCCTGCACGTAGACATCAATCAACTACATGTGTACTGTACACTTGGATAACACTCCTGAAGTTAAGCAAAGGATTTCTCATCATCTCATCAAGTGGAATGGCTAAACATTTGAATGCATTATCACTACTAAATATTTCTGACACAAACACTTTGTTTGATTCAATTTGAAACTCACACTCAATTTCTAATTTGATTGAACACAATCAACTGAGCAAATGGAGCATCAATCTGATGAACTAGAACTTGAAACAAATTTCAAGGGCCTTCTAGCCGTCTGTGGCAGTAAGAGCCCATCTTCACAGAACCCACAACACAAATGTGTTATTCTATCTAGGACACAGGCGTAGTCACCTTTTCACCACAGTAATGACTGTGAAAAATGACTTACTAAAAATGAAATATGTATGCTATTACCTCATCACAATTGGGTCATGGTAATCTATACCTCATTTCTCAGCTCTGGGTTTTTTAGGGCAGTGGACAGATTGAGCTAGTTTGGGTTATAAAGGGTCTGTCATCTGTCAGCTTGCCCATAGAATCTGTGGTCTACAGGACTGTAGATATCAGAGATACAGAGCTCATGTTGGTGACAGCCATTAAACCATACAGTCTGTGGTCTGCAGGACTGTAGATATCAGAGATACAGAGC